>CM076573.1:959931080-959994639 GCA_034641835.2 Pinus albicaulis | reverse complement strand
TGATGATGATTTCAAAGCATGACAATGTTCACAGGTCACAGAATGGGTCCTCCATTGTGCAGGATGGGGAATGGTAAGGACGGTGACAAATTACTGTGTAACACTAGTGAAGGTAATGGAGAGGATGCTTGAGAAGATAAATATGAATGATAGAGTGCCTCCAAGAGAACCCCATAATAACCAAAATAGAAATAGAAATCAGAGTTATAGAAGAGAAAACAATCAGGATAAACAGAAATAAAGTGATCAACAGATTAGACCTCCCTTCCAACAAAACTATGTAGATCAATATGAGGAAGATAGGGAGTTGGAAAGGCTAGGAGAATCTCATGTAAACTTGATTGGATCAGACATTGGGGATGATGTTTTCCTCACTAAGGAAGAACAAAGTTTCTTTTCTGATCAAAGTACAAACACCTATGAAGATTCTGATGACTATAGATTAGGGTTTGAAAATGCAATCATGGAGGTACACAAACAATATGATATTAGGAGCAAGGGGAATGTAGACAACTTAAAGGATAGGGACACGGATACCGCTGTCAAGAAAAACACAGAAACTCAGCCCAAAGGGACAGCAGAAAAAACCAACATTTTGACCAAGAAACCAGACATAAACAAAGACAAAATTGTCCAGCAAGATGTTGAACAGAGTACTCCTAGCACTTCAGCTAGTGGTCCTAATAAAACTGCCCCAATTACCAGTCCGAACAAGGTTCAGCACATCAAAAGTGCTGAAAAGAATTCAATTGAAAAGCCAGATGTAAATATGAACAAGTCAATTGTTCCTTTTAGCCTTGAGGGAGAGGTCACCAAGATAAAAATTACCATTCCCCAAGCTGAACTAGTGACCCAAGAAGTGTACAAAAACCAATTTTTGAAAGCTTTGAACATAGGATGTGATACTGACACCTTAAACTTGACAGATGACAAACCTGAGTTGTTGTTTGGTCCAAAAGTTGAAGGAAAATACCAAGAAGGGACTGTCCCTCCCTTCTATGTTAGCTTGAACATACATGAGAAATTTTACACAATGCCATGTTAGACTCAGGAGCTTCACATAATCTAATGCCCAAGGTAGTGATGGAAAGCTTAGGCTTAGAAATTACTAAACCATACAAAGACTTGTATTCATTTGAATCAAGCAGAGTCAAATGTTTGGGTTTAATAAAAGATTTGTGTGTTAACTTATCCCAAATCCCTGCTAAGAGTTTAGTCATGGACATAGTTGTAGCTGACATTCCCCCTAAGTATGGCATGCTCTTATCGAGATCATGGGGAGCCAAACTTCAGGGAAGCCTTCAAATGGACATGTCTTATGCCACCATTCCTGTTTTTAACCAAAACAGAAGATTATACAGGGAATCTCACATGAAGTACATGGTGAGAAACATAGACAAACCAAACAACTCTCCAATCTATTCTATTCAATCAAGTTTATATTCCTTTATATTGTGTAACGAAGGTGAAATTACTCAACAAGATAAGGAAAATATGGACCCAATCAGTTCACCACAACAATCGAATCTTCCCTCGAATCAAATTCAAAATATTAACATTCAACAGCAACAAGAAAATGAAAATAAAGATAACATACTATGGACTATGAACTTCGATGGATCCTGTAATAAAACAAGTGCAGGAGCAAGTGTGTCGATTCAAAATACAAATCAGATTTTTTCATATAAATTGGATTTCCCATGCACTAACAATATTGTTGAGTATGATTCACTTCTCCTAGGCTTACAATTGCTTAAACAATTAGAAGCCCAAAGGATATCAGTCCTAGGAGACTCTAAACTTATCATAAGACAAATCAAAGGAGAATACTCAGCTAAAAATCCAAATCTTAGGGAATATTAGAATGCTGCCCTTGATCTATTAAAAACCTTTGAAAAATATGAACTCATTTTCATCCCTAGAGCACTAAATCATCTAGCAAATGAACTCGCTTTCAATGCCAACAATTTCCAAATACCTGAAATAAATGAACAGCTCAGTGTGAAGGTAAAACACAGGCCTGTTGTGCTTGATAATGAATATCACTAGCAAGTGTTTGATTCTGACAAACACATAGATGATTTCTTGAAATATGAAAATGATTTCAGCATACCAATATCAGAAACCAACCATAAAGAAAATTGTTTGTATATTGAACAAATCCCAGAAGTTGAAATGACATATACTGCTGATATAAATCATTATGAAAATCCTTTTGAAGCAGAGATAACTGACAACACATACCAAGTAGACTTGGAAGTTTTACAATGCAAAAATGATAAATTTCCAAGAGGTCTAGCACCTTTAGAACACATTTTTTATTTTAACGTGTAGCCAAAGAACCGAGAATAGAGCTTGTGGAAACAAATGCAGAAGAGCATAACATAGGCAGTCTAGCAGAACCCAAGATGATCAAGCTTTCCAGCACTCTCCCAGCTCACATAAAACTGTAGTACATAGAGCTGTTCAAATATTTTAAAGATGTTTTTGCTTTGGGATACAAAGACCTAAAATCATATGATACCAGCATCATCCAACATAAAATTCCTTTGAAAGAAAATCAAAAGCCTTTCAAACAAAAACTAAGGAGAATAAATCCTCTCTTACTACCTCTAGTTAAGGAAAAAATTGAAAAAATGCATGATGCTAGAATCATAGTACCCATTATATTTTCAGAGTGGGTATGAAACTTAGTTTTTGTTAGAAAGAAACCAAGGGAAATCAGGCTCTGTATTGACTTCAGAAATTTAAATAGAGCCTCTTTAAAGGACAACTACCCCTTGCCCAAGATGGACCATATACTTCAAAGGGTAGTTGGGTCAAGAAGGATATCCCTCTTAGATGGGTTCTCGGGTTACAACCAGGTGTTAGTGCTCCCAAGTGACCAAATCAAAACTGCTTTTACCACACCTTGGGGCACCTTTATGTATGTCAAAATGCCTTTCGGATTAATGAATGCAAGGACCACCTTCCAAAGGGCCATGGACATAGCCTTTTCTAAAGATATTGGCTATTTCATAATCATTTACCTTGATGACATAACTGTTTTCTCAAAAACTGATGAAGAACATTTGATTCACCTAAGAAACGTTTTTGAGAAGTGTAGGAAATTTGGCTTGTCATTGAATCCCAAGAAAACACCCTTTGGTCTCCAAGAAGGTAAAATTCTTGGCCATTTAATTTCAGAAGAGGGAATCAAAATAGACCCTACAAGGATAGATGGCACATTACAAATCAGCCATCCAAGAAGCCTCAAAGAGTTGAAATCTTTCATTGGAAAGATTAATTTTCTGAGGAGGTTCATCCCCAACCTTGCTGAGCTATTAAAAAACATTACAAACATGTTTAAGAAATATGTAGGTGTAAAATGGACTTTACCAGCTAAACAATCATTCGAACTCGTCAAACAAGCTCCTACTCAAACACCAATCCTGATTAGTCCAGATTTCACCAAAGACTTTTATATCTTTTCTTTTGCATCTAAACATACAATAGCTGCAGTATTACTTCAAAAGAATGATTCAGGGCAAGAACAACCAATATCCTTTTTTAGTAGGGCCTTAAGAGATGCTCCTCTCAAATATAACATCATGGAGAAGCAAGCCTTATCATTGGTGAAAGCATTAAAAGACTTTAGGGTCTATATTTTACACTGTCACATAATTGCTTTTGTTCCACATACTGTTGTCAAGGAAATTCTAAGTCAAGACCCTGATGGGAAAAGGGGGAAATGGATTGCAACTATTCTTGAATATGACTTAGAAATCAGGCCTACCAAACTAGTCAAAGGGCAGGGATTAGCAAAACTTATGGCTGAGTCTAACTTTCAAGCACTAGACATGAATATGGTAGATGTGTTGGAAGAAATAGAAGAATCTACTGCTCCTTTTATTGAAGAAACATTTCTGAATTCTCCTTGGTATGCTGACATTATTTATGTGCTTTTATATTTAAATGCCCCTCCTTTGTCCAAAACCAAAACTAGAATTTTGAAAAAAAAAACTTTGAGTTTTTGCATTTTAGATGGGGTATTATATTGGAAAAATGCTGTTGGAATTTTTCTTAAATTTTTACTTGAAGATGATGCAGGAAAAATCACGCATGAGTTGCATGACGGAGAATGTGGAGGACACCTCTACTAGAAGGCCACATCGAACAAAATTCTTAGATCTGGTTACTATTGGCCTACCATTTTCCCAGACACTCAAAAGTTGGTCATGTCTTGCCATAAGTGTCAAATTTTTGATGGCAAAAGAAAACTCCTTCCCTTACCCTTACATCCTATCAGAGTTGAGGCACCTTTTCAACAATGGGATTTAGACTTCATTGGGGAAATTCAACCATCCTCCTCAGCTCAACATAAATGGATCCTCACAGCCACTGACTTTTTTACCAAATGGATAGAAGCTATACCTTCCAGAAAGGCTAATGACTCTGTCATTATCAATTTCCTTGAAACAAATATCCTATCCAAATTTGGTTGTCCCAGAAAAATCATAACAGACAATGTTGCTGCTTTTAAATCTAAGAAGATGGTTGATTTATGCTACAAATACCACATAACCTTGGGCCATTCCATTGCTTACTATCCCCAAGGAAATGGATTAGCTGAATCTTCCAACAAGAGCCTCATCAATATCATTAAGAAACTGTTGGAACAAAATCAAAGATCATGGCACAGTAAGCTGGTTCATGCCTTGTGGGCTGATAGGCTAACTACAAAGAAATCAATAAACATGTCCCCCTATCAGTTAGTTTATGGCATGGATGCATTTTTTCCCACCTCTTTAGGAGTTCCAGTCATGAAACTCCTTCAAGAAGTGCAGATTGAAGAGAATGATATGCATAGAAGAATCAACCAAACAATCCATTTACAGCAAACCAGAGAAGAAGTTTATGAGAGAACACAGTTGGTCCAAGAAAATATGAAGAAGCTATTTGATAAGAGGACTAAGGCAGACAATTTCCAAGTTGGAAATGTTGTTCTTAAATGGGATTCAAGGAGAGAAGATAAGGAAAAACATGGTAAGTTCGAGAACTTGTGGAAAGGTCCATATATTATTCATGCTGAGAGGGGCCACAATGCATTTTTCCTGAAGGAATTGAATGGAGAAGATCTGTATGGAGGTCCTGTCAATGGTAGAATGCTCAAGCATTACTTCTGCCAAGAATCATAAGTTTTAAAGAATTTTATTTTACCATTGTAAATATCATAGTCTTAACATTGCATTCAAGGTTATGAAAATCAAAAATACAAAAACAAAGAAAAGAAAGAAAAGAGGGATAATTGTGAAAACAATAAAGGTATAGCCCCATACCAAAAAAGAGAAACAAATCTGAAAGTGTGCAAGCTCAAATTCCACTCCTAAAAAACACACTTCTAGTTAGTCAAACAGTTTAATCTTGACTAATTAGCTTTAAATTTTCTACTGATAGGATAGTGAATTCGATTTGCCAAATTGTTTAATCTTGGCTTATCAGTAGATAGTTTAGGATAGAAATCAAAGGTTCAAAAATGCTCAAAATATGAACCTAAATATTCCAAGAAAAGAGAGTGACTCAAATCTGTTTCAAATCCTGAGCAAACAAGAGGTAAATCTGGTTCTAATTAGCTCAAAATCTGAACCAGGGGATAAGCAAAAAACAGCTCAAACAAATTCAAAAACAGAGCTGTAAAAAGAGGAAGGAAGTGCTTTGAAAAATTAGATCTTGAGCCTTCATTTTTGTTTTAATTTTGTGCAAAATAATGTCTATGTGTAGTTGTTCTTATGCCATAGATCAACATCAAGTCAAACAGCTTAATCTTGACTTGAATGCTTTTTAAATTTCTGTTGTAGAATTTAGAGAATAGAGTCTGTTGGGAAGTTTAAATCCCAACAGACAGTAGATTAGGTAGAGAATCATATGGACTCAAATATTTAATCTAAGTCCATGGAGAAATAAGGAGTAGAAGTAGATTAGTTTTCCTGCTTTCAAAAGAATAAAATGTTGTGAAAGAGTTTGCCAATCCAAGTGCACTCTAAAGAAGAAAAAATGTTATATCAGTAGGATTGGGTAGGTAGACAGGTTGTATTGATGAAGTTCCATTGTTGATCCATGAATGCTAATATGTTTCCGATAAAAAGAAGATCATCCACAGAAAGGAAGGCAACCCAATGGATGAGGAAACTGATCAGCCTCTCAGAGAATGCAAGTTTGAAATTCTTGATGCCTTCAAAAAAGGCACCATCCCCAAGTGGAGCCACTGTTAGCCACCCATAAATTTCGTCATATCAGGTGGTGGCTAAATTATGTTGGATAGCCTTCAAGAAACAATTTCATTGTTAAAAATTGCTTATGCTTAAATTCTTTTGATAATATCCTATCCTTTGGATAATCATCACTGATTTTCCCCTTTTCAACTCAGAATTTCTGTTGTCATTACATGAAGAAAAATTGTTTCAAGCACCTTTTTTGTCCTTTCCCCTTCTTCCAAAACTAACCTCATCTTTTCCTTTCATTCTCCCATGAAATCCTTGATTTTCATGCCTTTCCCCTTCCCCATTCATCAAAACCCCTTTGATAAGGTTTAAAGACTCCTTCTTTTCCTTATCGAAACCTTCAAAACCTTTGAAAATCATTGAAAATCCATGAAAATCATGTTTTTTATGTATTGTAGACTTAAGCCCCCTTGGGCTAAGTCTTTAAACCCTTCCCCTCCATATGCCCAGGTGCCAGGACCGAGTGCTAGTCTTCCAAGTGGTTATCCCATTCTCCGGTGTCGATTAGCCCTACCTCCATAAGCCCCTCGGTCATATCATTTTCCATATAACCCCTGGCCTCGCAGTCGGGTGCCAAGCCGCATTGTAAATTAATATCTTAAACCTTCGGTTATATGAATTTTTGATTTTTATTATATTATTAAATTTTATGACAGTGCAAAATTTCAGTCACTCCGCACCGTCGATCCGACCTGAAGATCGGATGGTACGCGACCTATTAACCTGGTGGTCCCTGCCATCCACTCACCGTTGCAAAACCGGGCAGATTTCATCGCACCACTTCCGAGCGCACGGCGGTTTTTTTCCATTTCGCAGCGATTCCATACGCTGGCTGACACGTGTCTTGTGCACTGTTCACAAAACCACCGTCCATCGCGCGTTAAAGTTCGGACATGGACCCGGCGTGATATTGGCGTTCACCGTCCGATTTGGAGCCGCTCATCGGACAACAATCGCTCACCGAAGATTCCCACGTGATAACTAGGCTACGGCACGACATTTAAAAAGATCTCTGCCATCGATTTGATCTGCAGATCGACGGCCCACATTCCATCGCCTAGTCCCCTCGCCCGCAGCAGTGTTGCTGGTCCCAACCCCACATCAGCTTCCACACGGCAGTTTTCTACTGGGCGGGTCTCCATGGTTCCTCGTCCAGTCGGCAAATCCAGACCCAGGAATTTTATTCAGCATGGTTTATTTAAAATCTTGACGTCCGGTCACATTTTCTAAAGTTTTTAATGCCTGTTCTCTGCCGTTGATCTCATGGGATGATCTCATTCGACAACCCACGATCGTCCCTTCACCTCCGTTCCTGGCCGTCGATCTCTGCGCGATCGACGACTCTGATTTAAATTATTCTTATGCCTTCCCTTTGATTTTCCCCAATCAATCTCGACCGTTGGATGATGCCATCCAACGGCCCTGTTATTTCCACGTGCTTTCTAAAGTAGCAGACCTATATATGCAGGATTTCATAATAGTTTTTTGTATTTTGCAGGGTTTTTATGGTTTTTCCACCATGAATGAAGAAATTTCAAAGGCAGAGGCCCTGCGCATCCGCAAAAACACCACGAATCGAGCACAGTCAAAGAAGTATCAGCGTTGAAGATAAAATTTATTAGGACAGAAAATTGAAGACAGATTTATGGGGATTACGGCTAAAAGTGGATTATTAGAAGCCTAAACCACAGTTTAAAAAGAAAAATCATGACTGTTTTTATCAGAAAAGAGAACTCCACTATCACTTCAGGGGCTAATTAAAACTTCCAGCCGCCGCAGAGCCACCTACAGCCTCAAAGCAATCAAAGAAGGTCAAAGTTATTACCAGACCAGGAGATATTTAGCATCAATACAGCTGACTAGTTATTTCAACCAAAGGAACTTATTGTAGCTGTTAGAAGAAGTTATTTCAAGGATGATGAGAAGCCTTGAAGTCAAAAAATTCTTTCCAACAAACCTAATAGTTAATGTAAATGATTTTATACAGAGGACACCTATGTAAGTTGCTTCATTGAGCCCCCAAAGGCCAAGTAGCCATTTAAGTCTGTATTAATTATTTTTTGAGATCTTTTATCAAATCTCACCTCCTCATTCTTCTATATATACTTCTGAAGAAGATGAGTGAGGGGTTGGTTGATCACTAGTTGTAATATTGGAACTCTCTGAAATAATACATAGTCTGTTGAATTTAAAGAAAAAATTGAAGTCTTGGAAGCCTTTATGATATAGTTGCATGTTTGTTACTGTGAAGGCTCTATCATTGGATCCATGAGCTTGATTTTTGGTGAAGTATTCTAAATTGTTCAGTGTTTTCTCCTGTTTTCATTTTGTTCCATAATTTCTTACTACAGTAGGTTGAAATTTTTAGGCTAAGAAATGACTCCTGGAAGCACCTTAGACCTGTTCATCCTTCACTGTTTCATGTTTTCTTCTGCTGAAGTATTTTAGAGTCTTTAACCTCTCTCTTTAGTCTTCATGCTCGTTTATTTCCTTAATAGTTTGAATAGTTGGTTTCAACATGTTTTATGGTTTTCCCTGCTTGTTTGCTGCCACTTAAAAACTATTATTGAAGTCTCCCTTTGAATTATTTTTGTTTACAGTAAGCCAAGGAGGTTTGTTCTAATCTTGTCCTTTGTACTTGCTTAAACAGTTGTCTCAAAGGTCTTTATAGTTGTAATCATAGATGTGTTAGGTGTTCCCTCTTCTATGACTACAGTTATCAATGAATATTTTATGTTTTCTAAGTCATTTGAAATAAAATATTTGAGGAAATAGGGTTTTCCCCGAATCTTAGATTTCATTTTAAAAGTTGTTTTGAAATCATTGTTTTCTTAAAGGTGTGATTTGTAGAATTCATGGTTAGCCTTGTCTATCAAAAAGCTTTGTATTGTTCAATTTGTGCTTTCAAATTCCCTTTGTTTGAGAATTAAACTTCTCTTTCCAAATCATTGATGTCCATCACATTCCAAAACCAAAGGATCCTGCGGCCAAGTTAGATTTGCCCTCTGATATCCCATATCCATTGATGAGTATGTCATGACCTCTTTTTGACTCCATTGCCCAATGAACCGGATGTTTCTCCATTCTATATATCTTTCCTAGACCTTTCATTTTCTTCTGTATCAATTCAACCAAACAAAAAAACAAACACCTGCACTTAATAACTAGTCTAAAACCAATACTCAAAGCACACAAGAAAAACCTTTGTAAACAAACATTTGAGAGATCCCTCTCTGAGAACAGGAGGACTAGATCCTGGAACTCTAAAGATTGGTTCTAATGTTGCCTTGTCTTTTGATTTTACAAACTATCAAAACACAGGACACCAACAGTATGTATGAAATCACACCAACTTAAAGGGTGTGGTATACCCACTTAAGTTATTGGTAACATGAAGAAAAATAAGTGGATTCAAGCAATTTAGTGGAACAATCTAGAATCATAAGCATACTAGATATAGAAATAGCATGCATAAATAAACTAAAAAACTATAAAAAATATACACGAGCTCTGAAAAGAGTCAAATGAAAACAATAATATGAACAGTGGCTCTAGGCCCCTCTTATTAAGCACTAGTAGTAATAAGAGTGAAACTTTACCCTCTTGCCAAAGGGCCGCTAGACCATGGGTTCTAGGTCCCGATGCAAGGATGTTTTTATCCCAAGCTTGCCTCGATGAAGTCTCCCTCTCTTTCTATTGTGATGGACGGAACTTGTTGGATGGCCAAAAATTGAGTCCCCACTATCTTTAGCTCTGGCTCACACATTTCTAGTATTGCTTGGGCAATTCTAGCCAGCATAAAAATGTTTTCACAAATTATTCATCTCATGGTGGCCTTATATAGGAGATTCAAATCCTCCCTTCCCTCTCTTGGTACATTGTGCATGGTGACCCAAGAGAGGGGTATGATTCCTTTGTGTGCTCCAAATATTCCATTGTGTGCTCACTTAGTGTCTAAGGAGGCGTTGGTGGTTGTCCTTAGGCAGCTCCAAGTAAGGGATCACTTGTATTTGCTTTTTGTGGTCCCGGATAGTGAAATTTTTCCACTCCCAGGATTGCATGCATATCGGGAAAAAAACGTGCAAAAGGTGCTCTTCACAAAGGATTATGCGTGAAAAGAGAATTTAGGACTTGTTCAAATTTGATTTTCCTCAGACCTTAGAGATTTTTAAATAATTTCCAGATTCTGTAATTTCTTCCAGCCTTGTAAATCCTTTTTCCTGACATTAATTAATGTCTTCTATTGTTGTACGAATTTCCAGTGTTAACAAAATGGATAAAAAAACATAGATTTAATTAGATAATGAAAATATAAATAAAATATGAAGTAAATATTACGTCTCAAGATGGATAGAGACAAATCTGCGATGGACTTTGAGAAATATTATGGAACGAGATGGATTTTTAAGAATTTTCCATTCGATATAATTATGATATTCTCTCCCTGCATTTGAGAAAAATCAACAATAAATTTTGGTGCACACACCTAAAAGTAATTTCAGTGCCTTGAAAATACACTTCTTGTTATCGGTGCTAATGTACAGGTCACCACACCGGTGCGTTTTCATTACTATGCACCGGTGCGGTGCTATTAACCGACACACCGGTGACAAATAACCGTAATTAAAAAATCACAACTCTGTTTTCTTAAGTGAAAAAAAAAGCGACAAATTTAAAATGGGCGGAAAAATATTTTTGAAAATCTAATTTCATAAAACAATTCCTTAAATACTAAACACTTTTCATTATTTCACTATTTTTGCAAACATTTTCAGCCAGAGATTTGCAGGAGACATACCTAGAGAAACAGAGCACGAGAGCACTATGGAGCAGAGAAATACGTTTGAACAGAAGTATTCAGACAATCAGAATTCCAAACCTCTGGTGATTCAAACCCTGTAGCATATAATTTCAAATGATCTCGTGATTAAATTTAATTGTTTTTTTTTACTTTTTTAGCAGTTTTTTTACACAGTAAGAAAAAAATTTCAATTTCTTTTTCATTTTTAGAAACAAAATAAAAAAAATCCATTTTTACCCTAAACCCTACATTCTTTTTGTTTCTGCTCTTTCTTCTCCCTGTTTCTGTGATTTCAAAATTAGGGCTTTTCATTTTAGATGTACAGGGTTTGTATTGCTATATATAAGCCTAAGACATCCAACCTATGGGATGACTTGCATAATCGGATCCTAATCCATTTAAGCCCTTGCATGAATTAAAACAAAATAGAAATTTTTTTATCGGTGCGCCCGATGTAACCTAGCGCACTGGTGCGTTGGATTATCCCAGCACACCGTGGAAGTACTGTGTGATAAAAAAATTAAAAACATTTTTTTTTTTATTTAGTGTGCCATATGTAAAATAGGGCATCGGTGTGCTATTTCATTTGGCGCACCACGCTTGTGTTGTTTCGCAATTTTTTTATTTATTGTGTTAATCGGTGCACCATGTAACATATAATGCACCGCATCGGGTCTCCTAGTTCACAGAGAGCACCGTATGGTGGTCCTTTGTTTGCGTAGGGCATTTATGCTACAAAAACTAATACTGGATGGTTTTTATTATTTTTCTATGTAAATCGGTGCAGTGGTTAACATGTAATGCACCAGTTCTCCTTATTGACGTAGAGTGTCATACAGTGTGTTATACTATTTTGGCAGTGTTTATAAGACCACTACACATCGACGTCGGTGCGTACACCATGAAGGGCGCACCGGTTTCTTGAGATTATTTTTTTTACCTGAAAAGTTGACAATTTATTTATAAAATATATTAATGAATGATATGGTACATGTTTCATATTGACAAAGAAATGGATGATAAGAGATCAAGTAACAAAAAAACTGATAACATGTCAAGAAAAGGAAAAAAGTAAAGTTCTTTGTAAATTGTTTACAAAAAATATTATTATTGAACTATATGTAAGTTTAAATAATATGTATTGTTTACTATGTATCATGCAGAGCCACAAAATGATGAAGCTCAATAAGATTATTTATGATCTAGGACCAGAAGAGCATAAAATCTTGATGGGAAAATTGCAAAAGGATGAATAAGGTGAATGAAAAAATACTATCGATCCAATATGAGTTTCTTTTTTTAATTTTTATTAATAATATACTTAAAATTATTAGATAAAATGTGTCAAACAATATATTAATTCAAATTTGTTTAATTTTCTACAGGGACCAACAAATTAGAAAAGGAATGTTGTTCTGAGAAAAGAAAAAAAATAGAACATGCAAATGAAAATGAATTTCTCCTTAGCTCATCTGGAGTGGTGATGGAGGTTAACGAAAGGGGGGAAATTTTTTACAAAAGTTTGAGGGATCTATTGGAACGAATGTATAGACGTTCTTTCCACTTACAAAAAAAGAAAATCAATCCAATGATTCTAAGAACCAAATTTTATCTAAACTATAGGAAGAGTTTCTAGAGAATTGGTCAATTAGACATGTCATACTTTTAATAACAAAAATGTACAACAACAAAAAAGAAGGAATGAAAATGTAATATTCCTTTAAATTTTTGTCTAGAATTATTTATAAATATCACTTTTATTATATTTACTTTTCATATATCAATATAAAAATTAAATATTTTATTGTCATGTTACATTTTCAGGAATATTATGGAAATCTCAAAAGATGAATGAGCTCATATCAGAAATATGCTAGTAGGAATGTCCAAAAAGGTGTACAAGGAGATGGTCAAAGAAATGAACAAAATTTCATCGTAGGAGGAGCCATCTCAACAACAACGTGCTTCAAATTTAATATGTAATCAATGAATTTTTCTATAATTAGGTACAATTAATAAACAATTTAGCATTAAATATTAATTTTCAAGTATTTTCTTGCAGAAAAGAAGAGAAAATGGAACCGATTCAGCAAATAAAACAGGACAACAAGGAAGAAAAGGGTTGATATCTAAGTTTTTGAGTAATAATTCCTTATAACAACTTAACTAGATTTTATTTTTGTATTTTTTAAGTTGTTTTACAAAAATCATCACTGAATTTCTTCAAACAGGTTCTAACATACAAAGAAGAACCATTAGATGAATTGACTGATAGTGGGTTAAATATGGCTTGTGAGTATATGTTGGCATATTAAAAATTGCTTGTGGAATTTGTAAGCATCTATCGATCTTGTCTTACTTAGCTCCACCTATAATTAATAGAACAAAAAAATCTTTTATATTAAATATATGATTTGTTATGGGGTATAAAACTTGCAAGAAACAAAGTATGGAACTGTGCCAATAGATGAAATCTTGAAATATGGCATACTACATGGTTTTGAAAGAATGTGTATAATTCACGTGTCAATTGTTGCTATGGTACGTCATTACTTTTCAATTTACATTGATTTATATTATTTAATATTGAAATTTTCATTATTCTTACCAATGTATATACACTCATTACAGTTTACTTTTATGTTTGTGGATGGAAGGTGAAGAATAAGGAAACAATCAACACCTTGAACAAAACATTCCTGAAAATAACCCAAGTCATGGAAGTAGCTCTTGCAGTGACAATAGTTCAAGTGAAGAATGATGATCACTATGTTTCGATATCAAAGCAAGGTGTTATCTTTTTTGAAATATTTGTCTGTGAAATCAGATGTTTTGTTTAATGTAATGGACATAGTGTCCCAATTGAAAGACAAAGGGATACCAATAACTGTCCCATTTTTTATGACAAAGACTGTCTTATTCATATATATATATATATATATATATATAATATGTTTTAATTTATTCTATTGTGTTCTCCATTGTCACTGTGAAATGCAACACTATTGATTAAATTTATGGATGATTAAATATTATAATGAAGGGATGTGAAATTTTATGATATGATATAAAAAATTAATCCAAACATCACATTCAAATGCACTAATAAAAATTTAATTCATATGAATAATGTTATAAGATATATATGTGTTGTCTTTTGATGAATAGTGAATTTTAAAAAATCACAATGAGTATGATATCGTATAAAAAATTAATCCAAACATCACATTCAAATGCATTAATAAAAATTTAATTAATATGAATATTGTTATAAGATGTGTCAACTTTTGATGAATAATGAATTTTAAAAAACAAAATAATTGCACTGTCACAGGTCCATGTTTCTAAAAAATACAAAATGAACACCGGTGTGTGTCAGTTATTGTACACCGGTGCATTTCTACGACCTATAGGCATCGCAAAAATACAAAATTCCAATTATAAATCTCAATGCATTTGTGTGATATTGTGCACCGGTGCATTTGTGTGAGACTACGTATCACTGCATTTGTACTACCTATGGGCACTGCACAAATACCAACACCAATTATAAATCTCGATGCTTTTGTGCGAAACTGCACACTGGTGCATTTATGTGAGACTACACATTGGTGCATTTGTACGACCAATGGGCACCGAACAAATACCAATACGAATTAGAACAATCGTTGTGTTTTTCTGATACTATGCACCAATGCGTTTCTATAAGTCTATGTACCGGTGCGTTGAGATGACCTATGGGCACCACACAAATCCCAAGACCAATTAGAAGGGTCCAGTGCATTGTATCACCAACACTACACCCGATGTAGTTTTATACCTTGACGGCCCAGTGCATGCGCCTTCGACCGCCACAGGCCACCTTCTAGATTACACACACCAGTGCATTGACACCTTAGTGGCGCACCAATGAAAAAACATCCATAATAACCTCCGACCACCCAGTTTTTTTATTTGTGTTGAATTTCCGTTAAAAGCTCCGCAAAAACCTCCGCAACCATAAAAGAATGTTGTAGAAAATGTTTTTTTGAAAATTTTGGCCAATTTTATAACACTAAAAACCTCCTTTATGACCTCCGCTAGAGGGTTTTTTCCTTGTACTAGCGAGGATGCACTCGCGAAATATGGTAGGCCAAAAGTAATCAGTGCGAAGTATCTTCAACGCGGTAGCATATCTAGACAAATTTCCACCACAAGCCCCATCATTACAATCATTTAAAACCTTTTCGGCCTCCTCATGAATGAGGCACCTTCTTAAAAGTTTATCGACACCAATACGATAAATTTTATCGACGACGATTAGATAATCTTTGTCTTGCTATCGAATACGTCATTGGTCAGAGCGAGAGATATCAAGCCGAAAAGTCTAGGTTTGGAGATAAATGATAAAATCCCCATACCAAGGATCATATGATCTAATCAGAAAAAGAGACTCGTCAGGAATAGATGGTTCCGACATAGTAGCAGTACTATCATAGGGAAGGTCACAGAGAAGCTCAGCCAAAACTAAGGACTTCTTTGACTTGGATTTGATGAATTCCAAATCAAATTCCTACAAAATGACAATCCATTTTGAATACTTCCCCCTCAGAAATTGACGTGGTAAAATATAAGTCATGGGGTTGCAATCCAAAATGACAATGGTCTTTCGGAACAGGATATAGTGGCGAAATCTTTGGACAACTTGAATAGCTGCCAAGGCAATCTTTTTTATGTATGAATATTTCACTTCCATATAATTGAGATTATGACTCAAATAATAGATTGGATGTTATATCCCATTTTTTAGTTGGACCAATACCATATAAATGGTCATATCATCTACGATGATATATAATAAGTAATCACTCTGATAATTGGGGGGATACATTAATGATGCCCGGACAAGAGTATCATTGATAGCATCAAAAGAATCTTGCACAACTTGGTCCCAATGGAAGGGAATTCCATTTTTCAAGAGACGAGTAAATCCTTTATCCATTTCGGCATAGTTGGGTATGAACCTCCTTAGGAAGTTAGCCTTTCCCTGAAGCTTCTGTAACTGAAGAAAATTTGATGGCACAAGCAAATCAAGAATGGCCTAGACCTTCAATGGGTCTATTCGAATTCCTTCCTTTGAGACGATGAATCCTAGAAAATGACCAGAACCAACACAAAACACACATTTATATGGATTGAGGCGTATTTTGTAGTGTTGACAGCGTAAAAAGATAGCTCTCAAATGCATCGAGTGATCAGTCCAATTTCGTGAATGCGCGGGTAAATCGTCTAAATAGGTTTGAACAATGTGATTGATGTCACTGAAATCATAATCCATTGCTCTCTGAAAAGTTTCCCCGACATTCTTTAAACCAATTGGAAGTTTACGGTAAGTGAATGTGCCTCAGGGACAGATGAATGTTGTCTTATATTGGTCCTCTGGGTGGATATTGATTTGATTGTAGCCAGATGTAATATTCCTATTTAGCCCAAGCTAATAGGAATACTTCATTTTGTTTCTTTATTATTTTTTGATGAATAAAATGTAGAGGAGGACATTCAAAGCTCCTTAAATCAAAGAATAAACACATGCCCAATATGAAAAAGGATAAATCTATGCCTTTGTAACAAAAATCCACTTATTTGTGAATAGAAATTGGACCACCTTGGAGAACTGGCACAGTTTTAGAATAAGGTTCCAATGTGAAAGGGGTTAATTCCATTGAAGTGGTTTAGGGTTTGTGCACCCCTTCAAGTTATAAAAAGGAGGTGAGGCTCAAGAGAGGGTTGTTGAAGGATTTTCAAAATAGAGGTTGTTTGAGCAACTCTAGCTCCCTTGGCTGTTTAGCCTAAGGGAAGAGGATTTCTTGTTTAGGAATCCTCCCTCATTCCTTGAGTAGCTCATGGAGGAGAATGCACTGAAATGAGCCACTATTTGGAATTTTTCCAAGCTCCATCTATTATCAGCGCTGTTCCTGTTGAGGATTTTGCATCTGTTTGAGTTGCAGCAAGTGGTAGACTAGATCTGCAAAGATCTAGTTGTTTGGAGAAGATTTCTCTCAGGGAGGGTGTCTTGTGACCAAATAGAAGAGGATATTTCTCCCATTTTGTATTCAAATATATATATAGTTTTTACTTCAGTTCCATTGAGCTACAATGCAGTCCCTTCCATGAACTGCGTTTTCTGCATTGGGGTTTAATGTTATTCCAGTTTTGTGCAAATCTTCTCTCAAGTGATTGAGACTTGCCTCTCACTTTATAATTATTTCAAGTAGTTGTTGTTATAAGCTATTTCATATCTGATTTCATGTATAATAAAATTCATCTTCAGAAATTCTGAGTTTTCTGCAGTTCTATAGCTTAAAGTTCAGATCTACTCTTGTGCATGCATTATTTTCATGAAATCCCAAGGGGATCGGACAGAGGAGGATAAGTAGTTTCCAGATATGGTATGGATCTGATGTTTCAGCCATAGATCTATCATAGATCTTAGTTTCCACTTACAACAGCTGAAACCCCTGAAAAATAACGTTGATATAATCTGCAGTCTTTTTCCTATGTGTTGCAGCAACTCATTGCAGGGTTTTTCTTCATAGAAATGTTTTTTTTTCCATGCCTAAGCTAAATGAATCTTATTCTGAACATGCATACTAATATTTCTGCATAAAATCAGTCATTCCCTTCAGAAATTACACTGCCCAAGCTTCAACACTTTTCTACATAATTTAGGTCATGGGAATGAGGGTTTTTCTTGACTAGTCGGGAAGGAGGAACTGTTTAACATATAAAAACGCCTTTTTTTGAGCTTAAATTTGGCATGTGAGTCCCTCTTAACCTAATATAACATATCCCAGATCCATTTCCCTTGTTGTCACGAATGTTTCTTTATACACCTATTTTAGTGCATAAATTGTTGTCTCTCCCCTTCTGAAGTTAAAAGCTGAGTAAAGAGTGTTGTTGTTATTTCTATTGGTTTCTAAGAGTTCTCAAATACATTTCATGAAATATGAAGCCATCATATCTGAAAAATGTGTTTTTCAGTCATGATTTGCTGAGTAAACCCTTTGGGATCTTACCTTTCGACAAGGGTCTATAAACAGAGTTTGAAAAGGGCTAGATAGCCTCTGGATCTCATCCTTTATTGTAAAGGTGACATATCCAGTAAATTCCCCTTCATTCAATCTCTGGTTTAGATCGGATTGTTGATTGATAATGTCTTAAACAGGAATATCTCACTAGTACCAGTTTGTGGGAGATCTGTTTAGCAGATCTAACTTGATTTGTTTTTGAAGATATTACATATTTGAGTCCCACACAACATATTCAAGAGGAACCAAGATTTTTCTTGCGTTTTATTTTCCCATATTTACTTATGTATCATTTTTATTGAGTAGCTTGGCAATATTCCTAAAAAAGGGATATTACAGTGGTATCAGAGCATGATCTCTGGCACAGCCTGTGAGATCAAACTACCAGTGAATCAAAGAGTAGAATCAGACATCAGATTGATGGAGAGGATGAGATTACTCTCATCAATTTTCAGATCATAAAAGGGCCTCTCCAAGGAGTTTCAACCAATGGAAGAAGAAGGGTGCAGTTAAACTCCAAGAGGGTTTCAAAGCAGAAGAAGCTACAGTGAAATTCCTAGAGAATTTCAGGAAGATGAACGAGTACCCAGTACTTCTTATGATGCGTGTGAGAATTCAAACACACAATCTGATTTACAATGTTGTCACATCCCCACTTTCTTGTTGAGAGAAAGAGGAGTAGAAGAAGGAATGCCAAAAAAGGAGATTCCCCCACTCTTTTTCCAAACCTTGAAGGATATTCAAAAAATCTCAAGGAGGTTGAGGGGGTAGAGACTTGTACTAGCGCTGGCACAACCTTGGAGGAGCAGCCTTCATGTTCAATGGATGAAGACTACACAGTTGCATAAGAAGTTCTTGCTTCTACATTTCACCAAGGTATGGTCAATAATTCATCTGTTCTCATTTCAGCCCATTGCATGGAGAAATCTACATTCCCATGTGCTGCTAATCTAGAACAATAAAGTTTCACTGCGCTGTGCAAGAACAATAAGGGAGGAATCAGATCTTCCCTTAGAGATATCAAAGGGGCTGCATTTTACAAGCCCTTGAGATGGAGAAGGTGCAAAAGCATGAGAATACCGAGAGAAGATGGGGAAGACAGCCAATCTCATTCCTATCTATTGCAGAAGGTTGATGCACCTAAAGAGGTGATTGGATTGCACAGTGGAAGCATGGAGGTTTTCTCCATTCATGTATCCAGTCACCACTAGACGATGTCTCATCTCCTGGAGACATTGCACCAAGGAGGCCACTTGATCAACAAGAGGAGGTGAGTGCTTCACATGATGAGGCATTGCTCAGTGATTTCAGATAATTGGAGACCTTGGGAGGTCTTGATGCAGCACTAAGAGTCTTGGGTAGGCTCAAGGAGGAGAGAAACAGTCTCTCAATATCATCCACCCCCACTCTCATTTCATTTTCTGCGTTGTGGCAAGAGAAACAAGGGAAGGGTAACAACCTTTCCACATCTACATTTGGCATGGGAGCTGTGCATGCACATGACTCTTGGGAAGAGTTAAAGCAGTCTCCTCTCTTCTCTTTAAGGATGGAAGGAGGCTCATCTATGAGCTGCTCCCTTTGCATGAGCAAAAGATATGGTAAGGACATTGTTTATTTACTTTTTTATTTACATATTGCTTCCTTAACCATACATGTGCAAAATGTTGCTCCAAGGAGGAGCATTATTTCTTTGAGGTTGCATGGTCTACTTGAGGCCATGAGCAGTATTATTGACCTCTGCCTAAGAGGACTTGGGGAGGGATTTTTATTCAGAGGACATACTTACATTGCCTCATCTATCATTCAGTTCTTCCAAGCTTATGAAGAGATTGGGGTAGCATGCAAGTGACCACATTTTTCAGCAGTCTCTTTTGCAATTGAGATCCAAACTGTGTTGGTTGCATATGAGGGATCATTTCCATTCACATTTGTTGCATATGGCAGCCAACATGATTTTTATTCTTGCTCCCTATGTTGCTGATGTTTCTATTTTTATGAGGATCATATGTGGTAGAGGAGGAATGATACATTGGATGAATGCATCCATTGGGAATGCACTCTCCCATATTCATTTGTATTTCAAGAAGAGGAGGGAACTTTTTGTGGCTATTGCATGGTACATTGTATCATCTTCTAAAAAGGGTCATGCATTCAGTTTGTATCATGAAGGGGAGCCTCTCACATGGGAGGAATTAGAGCAATACATGTTTTGATTGATCTCCATTCAGCCAACACTTATTTTCCTCTATCATTTCCAAGCTTTGAAGAAGCTTATTTCAGCAAGCAAGTGGTGGGATGGCCACTTATGGTATCATTACTTGAGGCAGCAAGATGATAGATAGCACTGGTCTCAAGGGAGGGACTATTGTCACCATCCAGCACATCATATGGAACTTAGTCCACATGTCTTTTGGAGCACATATGGTGAAGATAAATTGTTCACTATATGCATAAGAGGGTGGGCAAGGAGGCTCACTGAAATCAATGGAGGATATCATGAAGTTTCATATTCCTTTTGGCTTCATGGTGACCACATTTTTGCAGCCCAGGATCCACAAATCCACATCCATCAACAGTGGGAAGAGGGACATCGTGAGTTAGATATATTCATCCCTCATTTCCAGCCTTGTAGCCCATACTCAATGCACATCATGGGGATTAATGATTGTTTTTATGAGCTATCAAGGATGGCTCCTTTTATTTGGATGATAGCATGGGTGTGGGAGACACTCATTGGGAAAAAATTTCCCCATGCTCTTCATCACTCCTACCTGATGAGGCCATTGAGCAACAAGAAGATCACCACTTGTACCTCCCATTTCTCATGATGTACACTTGATATTTTTCACTTAGAGAAGGTCATTGGAGGGTAGATTCATTACTTATAATTTGCAGCTATGGTGGGATCCATTGATGAGGCCACAGAAAAGGGAAGGAGAAGTCTGGTTCTTCCTTGCAGTTGCTTGAGGACAAGCAACATTTTGAAGGGGGAGGACTGTAATATTCCTATTTAGCCGAAGCTAATATGAATACTTCATTTTGTTTCTTTCTTATTGTTTGATGAATAAAATGTATAGGAGGACATGCAAAGCTCCCTAAATCAAAGAATAAACACATGCTCAATGTGAAAAAGGATAAATCTGGGCCTTTGCAACAAAAATCCACTTATGTGTGAACAGAATTGTACCACCTTGGAGAACCAGTGCAGTTTTAGAAGAAGGTTCCAATGTGAAAGGGGTTAAGTCCATTGAAGTGTTTTAGGGTTTTTGCACCCCTTCAAGTTATAAAAAGGAGGTGAGGGCTCAAGAGAGAGTTGTTGAAGGATTTTCGAAATAGAGGTTGCTTGAGCAACTCTAGCTCCCTTGGGAAGAAGATTTCCTGTTTAGGAATCCTCCCTCCTTCCTTGAGTAGCTCATGGAGGAGAATGCACTGAAATGAGCCACTATCCAGAATTTTGGCCAAGCTCCATCTATTAGCAGTGCTGGTCCTATTGAGGATTTTGCAGCTGCTTGAGTTGCAACAAGTGGTAGTCTAGATCTGCAGAGATATAGTTGTTTGGAGAAGATTTCTCTCAGGGAGGGTGTCTTGTGACCACCCAGAAGAGGATATTTCTCCCATTTTGTATTCAGATCTTTATATTATAGTTTTTACTTCAATTCCATTGAGCTAAAACGCAGTCCCTTCCATGAACTGCATTTTCTGCATTGGGTTTTAATGTTATTCCAGTTTTGTGCAAATCTACTCTCAAGTGATTGAGGCTTACCTCTCACTTTGTAATTCATTCACATAGCTATTTTTATAACCTATTTCAGATCTGATTTCATGTATAATAAAATTCATCTTCATAAATTCTAAGTTTTCTGCAGTTATGTAGCTTAAAGTTCAGATCTACTCTTGTGCATGCATTTTTTTGATGAAATCCCAAGGGGATCGGACAGAGGAGGCTAAGTAGTTTCTATATCTGGTATGGATCTGTTGTTTCAGCCATAGATATGTCATAGATCTGAGTTTCCACTTACAGCATCTGAAATCCCTGAAAAATAACATTGATATAATCTGCAGTCTTTTTCCTATGTGTTGCAGCAACTCATTGCAGGGTTTTTCTTCATAGAAATGTTTATTTTTCCATGCCTAAGATAAATTAATCTTATTATGAACCTGCATACTGATATTTTTGCATAAACTCATTCATTCCCTTCATAAATTACACTGCCCAATCTTCAACATTTTTCTGCGTAATTTAGGTCATGGCAAATCAGGGTTTTTCTTGACTAGTTGGGAAGGAGGAACTGTTTAACATAGGAAAACAAATTTTTTGAGCTGAAATTTGGCATGTGAGTCCATATTAACCTAATATAACATATCCCAGATCCATTTCCCTTATTCTCACTCATATTTATTTATACACCTATTTTAGTGCATAAATTGTTGCCTTTCCCCACCTTTCTGAAGTTAAAAGCTAAGTAAAGAGTGTTGCTATTATTTATATTGGTTTTTGAGCATTATAAAATACATTTCATGAAATTTGAAGCCATCATATTTGAAAAATGTGTTTTTTAGTTATGATTTGCTGAGTAAACCCTTTGGGATCTTACCTTTCAACAAGGGTCTATAGACAGAGTCTGAAAAGGGCCAGATAGCCTCTGTATATCATATTTTCTTGTAAAGGTGACATATCTAGTGAATTATCCTTCATTCAATCTCTGGTTTAGATCAGATTGTTGATTAATAATGTCTTAAAGAGGAATATCTCACTGGTACCAGTTTGTGGGAGATCTGTTTAGCAGATCTAACTTGATTTGTTTTTTAATATATTATATATTTGAGTCTCACACAGCATATTAAAGAGGAACCAAGATTTTTCCTGTGTTTCATTTTCCCATATTTCCTTATGCAGCGTTTCTATTGAGCAGCTTGGCAATATTCCTGAAAAAGGGATATTACAGTACACATGGAACAACTGACGTAGGGGTTAGCACCAGGTTTCCTCTCAACTTGACCTCTTCCTGGTGTCAGAAGGTATTATAATTAGGGTTCTATTCTTTGAAGCATCAATCCTTCCATGCTTAGGGTCAAATCACTGTCCAATCCAACTAGAGATCAAATTGAAGCTTGCTCCCAGAAAGCAACTTTTTTGTTTCGAGTCATTTTCGCTTCGGAACCCAGACTTTCATGGACAATAGAAAGTTGGTGGAAGGCTAGCGAGGTAGAAGGAAAAAACTACATGCATACCTTCCAACTTCAGCTGAAATATCTTAATCAAAAGTGGAATAAAATGGAGGTTGGATATATTATGAAGGATCAACACAATCTCCAAGAGTGCATGTAGAAATTCAACAACATATTATTATAGAAGGACGCAATGAAGCCTTGGAAGCATAGGAAGGAAGGATCCTCACTTAGTTAGAATAAAGGAAAAAATATTAGGAAATCCTCTGGAAACAAAAATCCCGGATCCAATGGTGAAGAGAAGGAGAAAAAAACATGCAGTTCTTTCATAAAGCCATGATTTAACACTGCCAACATAGCTTGATATTTTTGCTGAAATACCCCACAGTAAATAATATGGTAAATCATGAAGAAATGGAAACTTTCGTGGTAGATCATTTTCAAAATATTCTCTCTGAACTTTATCAGGATTGATCAAAATCTAATCAAAGAATCACTCGTGAGATCCCTCATTTGGTGAACAGAGATAAAAACATGGATTTAATGCGCAGAGTTACTTTGGAGGAGGTGGAAGAAGTGGTCAAGGGTTAGTTAGGAACAAAGTGCCTAGACCAGATGGTTTTATAACAGAATTATTTTAGGCAACCCAGAATTTTATGGGTTAGGATATCCTGGCAATAGTGGAGAAATCGTGCAAATCTAAAAAGGTACATCCAACTCTCAACTCTTCCTTTATTTCTTTAATTCCTAAATCTGATCAATCTGAGGAACCCCAAGGTGTTCGACCTATTTCCTTTTGTAATTTCATTTACAAAATCACATCTACTATTATGGTTAAGAGACTAAAACCCCCTTTACCTCATCTGATCTCCACTAAATAAACTAGTTTCTTCTAAGGGAATCAAATTCTCGACAACATCATAACCTCCCAAGAAGTTGTTCATTCCCTTAAGAAGATGAAAGTGAAGGGTATGATGATCAATATGAATCTCTCCAAATCTTATGAATATCTCAATTGGCCTTACCTACTAAACATTTTGAAAGCCTTCGGTTTTGACTCTAGATGGATATCTTGGGTTTCACATTGATCTCATCTCTGGTAATTTCTATTCTTCTTAATGGATCCCCCCCGCGAGCCTTCGATCCATCAATAGGGCTTTTCCAAGGAGAACCTCTCTCTCCCTTCCTTTTTATTCCAGCAGCAGAAGGTTTGGGTTGCTATATTAAATCGACTATTCACTCAGGTACTATTAGAGGAATTCATCTTTGGGGTAATGATCTGCCTCTCACCCACCAAGAATTTTTTTATGAAATTATGTTGTTCTGTCAAGTCTCCCTCAGAGAAGGAAGAGAAACGAAATCCATTCTCCATGACTTCAAGCCTCTAGAACAATTATTAACAATGATAAACCAAAAATATTTTTCTTCAACACTTGAACCCTACGCAATCCTTCCTCACTAGGATTTTGGGGTTCAGCATAGATTTCTTCCCCTCCAAATATTTAGGGATACCTCTGGTGTATAATTCCCTAAAAACCTCTTGTTAGAAATATCTTATGAATCAAATTCAATCAAGACTCCATCAATGGTTCTTTAGAGTTCTCAATATTACTGGTCGGGTGGTACTCTTAAAGGTTGTTCTCCAATCTATGTCGATTTACCAATTTTTTGGCCTAACTTCCCCTAAAACCTCTTGTTATAACATGGTAGATATATTTAAGAATTTTATATGGAGAGTATTTCAGGAAGCTAAGAAATTGGAATTACTCTCTTGGATTCATATCACTAAACCAAAGTTATCGAGGATACTTGGTCTCTGATATCCCTATATCCTAAATTAGGTCATGGGTGCAAAACTTTGGTGGATATGGATTCAAGGGGGATTAGATTTATGGAAGACAATATGGACAAGAAAATATAAAACACCTTCTTTTGTAGGCATAATTCTAAGGAGCGGGAATAATAAAAAAGGATCCTCAATATGGAATCTTGCAGCGACAAACAAAGACCTTATAAGGAAATATACATTTTTGGAAATTTGTAATGGAATAAGGGTAGTATTTTGGTAGGACTCCTAGAAATAATGACCAAAATTCTATAGTCTTGCCAAGATATAGTAGAAATTTTCCTCTATACCAACGGTCATAATTGTATTACAGTGGATAATTTTTGGAAGCCATCTCTGAACATAAGTTGGAGACAATGGAAAGACACACATGAATGGCCTAATGCCCCATAATCAAAACAATGGGAAGTGTTACAAAGATAGATCACATCTAGGAAGTTGGAAACTTTAGAAGTTTATGATATTATACAATGGGGGTATACTCCTAGAGGGATGTTCATAATCAAGGAGGCCTATAGGTTGGCTATGAAGGAGCCTATGGATTATAGAAATATGATATGGAGGAAAATATGGATAGGAAAATTTTGGTCGAAGATAACATACTTCCTGTGGATGGTGTGCCAGAAACGAATTCTAACTTGGGATCAACTCCAAAAATAGGGAATCCATGGTCCCTCACTATGTAGTATATGTGAATATAATATTGAGGATATCGATCAACTCTCAATGTGCAACTCCATGGATCACTTACGAAGAAAAAAATTTCAACTCTTTGGGCATCTGGATCGGGACTTAACCATAATCAGAGTGTCCATAGAGCTATGGCAGAGTGGAATATACTCCAACCCAATCCTCAACAGGGCTTGGAGTATAACTTGGTTTTCCTCCTCTGGATGATTCGGAAACAAATGAATTGAAGGGTGTTCAAGGAAAAACAACTTACATGGAAAGAGATCTAGGAAGGAATAATACAAAACATAAGGGAAAATATATTAGCATAGAAATGAAACCCTGATGACTGGCAGTTCGTGCCTCATGAAGCCAGGATCCTATATAATCTGAACCTATCTCTGCAAGTGCTTGCTCTGGCATCTTGGAAACCCCTGTTTCCCCCTCAATTATCACCAGCCAAATTTCTTCCTCCTCCTAATGGCTTTCTCAAGCTGAATTTTGATGGGGCATCTAAAGGAAATCCAGGAGATGCATCTTATGGAGGGTTGTTTAGAGATTCACAGAGCTGGGTTATCCACCTTTATGCAACAGACTATGTCTTTTCCACTAATAATGAGGCGAAATTCAATGCGATCAAACACAGACTCCTCATTGCAAGAAGAGAAGGGTTCATAAAGCTGGTGATTGAGGGGGACTCAAGCCTAGTAATTGAAATTATTAAGAAATTTAATCATCATACTCAATGGGAGAATATTAGTAACAGTTAGAGGATGAATCACTTGGTCCATAAAATTAGTGAAATCATCCCTTATTTTGATTATATTATCCCATCCCACGTTCTCTAAAATGGTGACAACGTGGATGACTTTCTATCCAATTGGGGATGTCAACATAGGAAGGCATCTATCGACACCCAGTAGTCGGTCATACAGTGTCGAGAGGATCTGGAACCCCTTCGTCTCATTTTAGGGCAAGATTTTCCCCAAGCCCAAAAGTAGGAGGAAGAAGGTCAAAAGGGTCCCCGATTAGGGTGAGATAATGCCAAATATTGTTCTTGGTATTTTCTCAATGGTTTAGGTGATATATGGCAGGGTCGTTGGCCCACCACAGATCACTCCTTGGGTGTGTGAAACGATGAGAGGTAAGGTAGTGGGCACGCATGGGCTTAATGGTGGAGGAGAAAGATATAAGGCTCATAAACACCAAGTGAAAATGTGGGTTAGCATCTCATCTTCAGGTATTTTGTTTTCGTGTTGGGCTATCTAGAGAAAATAAAGATGTTGGGTCCTCTCCAATGGGTATGCATTCATGGGGTGTAAAAGTCGTTCTCAGGCTGTGTTCACGCCTTCTTGGTTGATGGAACTTATAGTCGAGTATGTATATTTCTTCACATCGTCTCCTTGTCTATGGCATGATCGTCATATCTTGGTATGTAAACTCTTTGATGGTTGGGATGGAAGTGGATGTCCCAAAGGAAGGCCATTTTAAGTATTTTTGATGGTTGAATTCTTTGAGCTAAGTGTTCTTTCTATTATGGAATTTGTTATCTATGGAACTATTCTATCTCGAATGGGAATGATTTTCCATCTCTGGCGTAGATGCAGTAGGATAAGTGTTTGTCTTCCCAACATGGGAAGTCCTTTTTATTTGTTGTTCGTCCCTGAGCGAGGTTATGTATGTAAAATATTTGTTTCTAAATTATAATGTTTATAGGGTGTTCTGTATGGGGTTCTTGCCTTGGGATATAGTATTTTTTTACTTTCTCTATGAAGAGTCATAATAATCTCATAAATGTGTGGTCTTTTGGCCCCGTTGAACACAGGGTGCTAAACAGGGCATACGAATGGTGGTGTGGGCCTCCTTGTTTCAATTTTGTCTCTAGTTCTAGGGCTAAAGCCTAACATTGTTCGTCTCATGCTCCTTCTTAATGGATATGTAGTAGGTTATCATAATTTTTGTTTATGCTATGACCGAGTGAAAAAAATTGGTTGTTGGTATGTTTCCAACAATATTTGTTGGAAAATCAGTGGCCTACAAGATAGGAAGATAATTACGATGGTCCATGGAGCTAGCATGTCCAGAAATGGTGGTTTGGGAAATGGTCACAAGTTTAGGAAGCGTGCCACTAGAGGCTTCTCCTTTTCCCGAACCCCAAAGAGGAGTGGATGCAGAATGGATGGCCATATTCTCCAAGATGCGGTTCAGGATTATAATATCGAAACTCCAGCCAACATCAACAAAATGATTTCGTCTTGGGAAGTAGAGCTCAATAAACTAGAAAATGCAGAAGTGCAGGTGGAATATTCACGGGTTATTTTTCCGGATCCTGGACATACATGTGATTGTACCACATGATATAAACAGATGGTGCATCTTTACTAGATAAGGAAAATTTTGGTGGCCAAAGCTATCATGACCCCACAAGTTAATGTTGGTAAACCTAATCTAGACTTCCAGAAAATTCAGAAGGAATTTCAGTTGAATCAATTCCAACTTCAATAGCAGAACCTTCACCTTGTTCGCATTGAAAAACACATTCCATGCCTCCCTCAGTCAGAACTTCCAGGTTCCAATGCAAATGAATTGGCTCCTGTGGATTCCTTTGATGCTTAAATGTTGCTTTATTTTAGTTATGGTTGTCTTTTTTGTTTAATAACCTGTTGTATATGTCGGTCATTACTGAATATTGTATCTTTATAGATAGAAATTGGTGGACAGATATTCATGCCTATAAGGCCTTATTTGACAGACTGAAGACTTTCATATTTTGGATGGCTTACAATGTGTTTCGATTGCCAACATACTTGGTTTCCCATCAAGCAGGTTGAGGCCACTGAACACCTTTCACGGATGTAACCTACTTTTGAAATGAATGAATAAATGAATAGGACCTAACAAGCTTACAAAAATAAAATATCATAAACCCCATGATTAATATTGTTAGCCTTAACCATCCGCTATCAGCCTCCACGGTCAACCATGACCATCCACTATGGTTCACTATAGGTCAATTATAGATAAATAAACCCAAATGATTAATAATATTATAAACCCAAGGGATCAATAAACCAAGGGATTATTAATACTATAAATCTTATGAATTAATAAAACCAAGGGATTATTAATATTATAAACCCAAGGGATCCTTAATATTATAAACATAAAATATTATTGATATTATAAACCGAAGGGCTTAATATTATCAACCCAAAGGGAATATAAACCTAAGGGAATATATATTAAACCCAGTTTTTTTAATGTCGTAATGTGACACTAATAAATTGCACTGTAATGTAACATTGCCACAATGATTGTCAGATAAATTATGGCATTGAGACAATGTTTGTTGCAATGTGAAATTGGATATATTTTGATATCATTCCAATGTCACAATATTAAACCCTAATACATAACCCTTACATTATAAAGTCCAATCTAATAAACCCTAATATTATAAACCCATAATCTATTAAACCTTAGTATTAATATTATAAACCCCGGGATTAATATTTTTAATCCTATCCATCCACTACCAACATCCATGGTCAACCACGACCATCCACTATGATTCACTATAGGTCACTTATAGATATACCATGATTCCTGAGGAAAGTATGGTTCACCCAAGGGATTAATATTAAACCCTAGGATTAATATTATAAACCCTAGGATTAATATTAAACCATAAGAATCTAAGCCATAAGATTAATATTATAATCCCAAGGGATTATAAACATAAGGGATTAATATTAAATCCTAGGATTAATATTATAAGCCCAAGGGACTATAAAGCCTAAGATTAATATTATAAAATCTGAGATTAATATACCGAACCTAATTAATATTGTAAGTGCTTATAAGATTTTAAACCCTAATATATAGTTATACATATTAGGATTAATGTTATAAACCCAAGGGATTATTAATAGTATAAACCCAAGGGATTAGTAATATTATAAACCCAATGGATTAATAATATTATAAAATCAAGGGATTAATAAACCTAAGGGATTATAAATCCAAGGGAATAATATTAAATCTTATGATTAATATTAAAAACCTAATATTAAAAAGCTTAATATTATAAACCTAATATTAAACCCTAATTTTGTAATGTAACAATGCGATATTGGATAAATTGTAATGGAATGAAACATTGTGGCAATTATTTCTTGATTGATTGTCGTATCGAGACAATGTTTGTCACAATATGACATTGGATAGATTTTATAATCTCAAGAATTATAAACCCTGAGATTAATATATCAATCCTAAGATCAATATTATAAACACTAATATGTAATTATACATATTAAGGATCAGTGTTATAAATCCAAGGGAATAATATTAAACCATATGATTAATAAAAAAACCTAATATGAAAAAACCTAGTATTATAACCTAATATTAAACCCTAGATTTGTAATGTAACAATGTCATGTTGAATAAATTGCAATGCAATGGAACATTACGTCAATAATTGTAAGATTGATTTTCATATTGAGACAATGTTTTTCATAATGCGACAATGGATGTATGTTTCTTCCATTCCAATGTAACAGTGTTAAACTATAATATTAAACCCTAAATTTGTAGTGTAGTAATGTGATGTCGAATAAATTTAAATGTAATGTAATATTGCATAAATTATTGTTATATTTATTGTCACATTTGAACAATTTTTGTCGCAATGCGACGTTGCGACAAACATTAAACCTAAGGGATTGTAAGACCGATAGAATAATGTTAAACCATAGGATTAATATTAAAAATCCTTCTATTGTAAACCTAATATTAAACCCCAGTTTTGTAATGTAACAATTATATACTAAATAAATTGCAATGTAATGTAAAATTGCAACAATGATTGTAAAATTAATTGTCGTATTAAGACAACATTTGTCACAATCTGACGTTTGATAGATTTTTGTACCATTCTGACATCATAGTATTAAACCCTAATATTATAAACCAAACATTAAAAACTTGAATATTATAAACCCTAATATTAAACCCTAATTTTGTAATGTCGTAATGCGACATTGAATAAATTGCAATGAAATGTAACATTGTGACAATGATTGTCAGATTGATTGTAGCATAGAGACAATGTTTGTTCGAATGCAACGTTGGCTATATTTTTGTACCATTCCAATGTCACAATATTAAACCCAAATACAAGACCCTAACATTATAAAACCCAATAAAATAAACCCTAAAGTTACTATTATAAACCCAAAGTTAGATATATTATACCCTACAATTATAAACCCTTGGATAAATATTATAAACCCAAGGATTAATATTGTTAACCCTAGGCATCCACTTTAAGTTTCCATGGTTAACCATGGTCATCCAATATGGTTCACTATAGGTCACTCATAGATAGACCATGATTCCCAAGGTAAGTATGTTTCACCATGGTAGTCATGTTGATTATTGTTGACTATGATGTACATGTTGATTATAGTTGACCATGTCAACAATAGTCAACCACAATTAACAAGTGTTAATTTATACATATTATAAACCCTAGTGGAGTAGAAAATTCTACGGACCTTGATCACTTATGTTTGGAAGCAATGGAAATAAGTATTCAAAGAACTAATATGAATTTATGGCCGAGGAAACAAATCAAGTAGAAACAAAGCATCATCCTGAGAAGGAGATATTGGAGAAGGAACCAGGAAAGAGTGCCCCCCTGCAAATGAATAAATCTTGATGGAACCTTCTCATTCATCAGAGAAGGAAGGAGATACAATCCTACCTCAGCAGTAGGACGAGGATCTGGACATGACACCTAGAAAGGTAGGGACAAAAGACCCAAATATGAGTAAAATAGTCGAGAACGAAGGACTAGATCTCCCCCATCTCCTAGAACAATGGAACGCTCGAGGGACTGATGTGATACCAAAGAACCAAATAGATCAGGTGAAATGCTTGTTCCTCACTAGGTAAGATACCTAAATGAGAGGCACTAAGCGAGCAAATGGAGAAGTGAAAGGCATGGGAGTCAATATTAAGACTCAAAGAAACCAAATAATGAAACAAATCTAGTGAAAAAGAGGTCATAAAATGGAAAACGAAACACTCCAAAAGTTTGGAGCTCTCCTAATATATTACAGTAATATGAAACACTAGAACCCGAACTCCCCCCCTTTTTCAATGAAAGTCCTACAATAGAATATAAGGGGCTTGAATATCCCCCAAAAGAAAAAAATCCTAAAGGGAAAAATTAAAAATTAAAACCCTAATATTCTATTTATCCATGAAACAAAATTCATCGCAACTCTCATGAAAATATGTAGTGGGAGATTTTGGTCTAAGTATGACTTTGTAGAAATAGAATCTCAAAAATGCAGCAGGAGGAATTTAACCCTATGGAACCCCCACATATGTTTTGTCTCTGATTTTACATTACATAGGTTTTACAGATCCTATTGTATGTACCAATGTTTATGACCCCGAACGTATTGGCGAAAAACTTAGTTTTATCCAGTCCTTAGAGACCCTTCGTAGGAGGTACCTAACAAAAAAATGGATCTTGTTAGGGGATTTCAATATGATTCTTTCACTTGAAGAAAATAAAGGAGGATCCAGGAAACTAGATAGGAACTCTAAAAGTTTTCAGAATATGATTTATGGCTTGAAGTTAGTGGACCTAAATATCACAAATGCTATGTACACCTAGACAAACAAAAATGGGGAAAAACACATGGTGGCTTTGAGGCTTGACATATTTCTAGTATCTTAGCAATCACTCCTACAAGGAATTACCTTGGAGACCAACATCCTATATAATAGTGGCTCCGACCATTGGCATGTTTCTCTGATTGCCTAGATTATGGGAACTATAAAAAACATACCCTTCTGGTGTGAAGGCTCCTTGTTAGATCACCCCAAATTTATAAGAAAATTAAAGAAATGGTGGAAGGAAGAAAGAGTCATGAGAGGCTCTAAGATGTTCAGGATACAAAAAAAGTTGAAATTACTCAAAGAGAAATTTAAATTGTGGAAAAAACATGAGTTTGGAAATATTTTCCAAAATAATAATAATAATAATAATTTAATAGAATCTCTTCAAAGATCTATAGTGGAGGAAGGCTTCACAGAGGAAAATAAAAATTGGGAGCTCTCCCTACAAATGGAATCAGAAGAAAGATGTAAATAGGAAGAGAAACCATGGAGACAAAAATCAAGGGTACGGTGTCTTCAGATGGGGAGGAGAACACTAAATTATTTCACCGTACCACGATATCTCACATAAATTACAATAGGATTTTGAGATTGAAAGATAAGGAATGTAATGTTTTCCACTCTCATCAGGAGATTGAGCACACTCTAGTCCAGAATCTTCAAGATGTCACAACAGAACCACTAGACGACGGATCAGAAGCCATAAGGAAAGCCTAACGAATATTCCAAAAATAATCACAGAGGAGAAAAATGAGAATATAAACGGGAAAATTTTGATTGAGGAAGTAGAGAAGGCGGTGCAAGAAATTCCAAATGGAAAATTACCTAGGCCTGATGGCTTTACAGTAGATTTTTTCAAAGCATGTTGGGAAATTATGTGTCGCGAAATAGTTGAAGTAGTAGAAGACTCCCGTAAATAGGCTAATGTTATAAAAGCCCTGAATGATACACTCATAACTTCCATCCCAAAATAAAAATAATCCAACACTCCATTCAGGTTCAGACCTATTTCTTTGTGTGATGTAATCTATAAAATAATCTCAAAATTCATCGCTAATAGGTTAAAACCCCTGCTTCCAATTTTGGTGTCGGAAGAACATGTCGGTTTTGTGGAGAGGAGGTAGATCCTTGATAATATAATATATGCCAACGAATCATTCATTCCCTTAAAGCTGGGGGGAAATTAGGAATAATAATGCAACTAGATATTGATAAAGCATATGATAAGCTAAATTGGGAAAATATGGAGAACTTTCTAAACTCTTTAGGATTCTAGCATAAGTGGGTCCAGTGGATAATGTCTCTAGTCACCTGTAAAAACTTCTCAATCATTTTCAATGGAGCTCTAACACAACCCTTCTCTACTACAAGAGGCCTCAGGTAGGGAGATCCCTTATCCCCCTTTCTCTTTGTCTTGGCTATGGAGGGTCTCAGCAGAGCCATCAAATTTGCAACTTTCGCAAGGAATATTAAAGAAGTAAAAACTTATGTTGAATGCAAATCGATCACTCACCAACATTTCGTGGATGACACAATGCTTCATGCATTTCCCTCGGTTAATGAGGCAAGAAACTACAAGCAGATCCTTGAGGACTTCACAACATCCAGAAGTATGGAGGTCAGTCAATCGAAGTCAATGGTTCTCTTTTCTATTACTCACATTGTTGTTTAGTGAAACCTCACCCTCATGTTAGGATTTCAAAGGAAATTACTAAATTCAAAGAAGTTGGGAGTTTCTTTATCATATAAATAAACCAAGAATTCAACCTGGGAATTCCTAATAGCCAAATTACAACATAGGGTGAACGGGTTGACTTATCGAGCTATAAACCTAGCAAGAAGACTTGTGCTAACATAAGTGGTCCTATAAGAAATCCCTATTTATTTAGTATCATTTCTTCCTACTTCTAAAGACATTCTCAATAAAATCAAAGAAATCCACTGGAATTTTTTGTGGAGAGGGGTTGAGGAGAAAATAAAGTGGGCTATTGTGGGTTGGGACAAAATTTGCAAACTAAAGTCCAGCGGAGGACTAGGTGTCCAAGACCTAGAAAAAATGAATGTTGTTAGCGAAGAAAAATTATGGTGCGATTGGATTAAAGATGTCAACCTCCCCTATGAATATATTTGGAAGGAAAAATATACACCAAAATGGTACCCCCAACCTTAGTCAGAGTTAATGACAGAACAATAGGATCCTCCTTATGGAACTTAGCCTAGAGAAACTGAGAATTAATATAGGAACATTGTCTTTTGGAGATAAGGAACGACTCAACAATGTTATTTTTGGAGGATGCATGGTAAAAGGAACCAAAAATAGCCAGACTGACAAGAATATCCCTCCAAGAGATGTTGCAAACATAAGGAAAAAGGATGGTTCACCAGTACTAGGACCCAAGAGGCACCCATAAAAAATGGAGAAAATGGACCATCCAAAACAAATTTGAGCAACAACTGCTAGCCCAGATTTCCCAAGTCTTGGATGAGGAACTTCAGCAAAGAAAGATACTCCACTCGGAGGATGAGGATCAAATAAGATGGGGAAGCAAGGAAGGAAAACAATTCGCCTTAATTGAATCCCAAAGATATATTATGGAGGACAAATTGTATATAGTAGAGACATACTGGAATAAGATCTAGTCATCCTATCAGTGGCCAAAAATAAAAATCTTTATGTGGATGGTAATGCACATTAAAATTATCGCTTGGAAAAACCTTTGCCGCAGGGGTTTTTTAGGACCCTCACATTTTAGCCTCTATCAAAAGTAGGAATAAAATGTTAATCAACTCATGAATATTTGTGAATACGCAGTTATAATATGGGACTAGATTTCTTACGTTTTTGGAAATCATAGACAAAAAAATAATAATCAAGACACATTGAACAAATAGAGATGAGAAATATTAAAAGACGGAATGGTCAGTCTTGCATGGATTTTAAGTACTATATTTGTAATCTGGGTGGCCTAGAAAGAGAGAAATCATCAGATATTCCAAGACAAATCCTCACCGTCCTTGCCTTGATCACCCAAATCTTGCAAAAATTACAGAAAACAATTCTCAACAATTCGGTTTGTATGAAAACAACAATCCTACAGACCAAGAAAATATAATTTTGGAAACATTTGGACTAAAATTTATTCATCCTCCTCTTCATAGGAGAAAGGAACCATGACTTAAGGGGTCTACAATGATTTGGTTTCCCCCAATGATAGGGCTTCTGAAGTTGAATTTTGATGGAGCCTCGAAAAGAAACCGTAGTTGCACTGGAGCGGGAGGGGAAATTTGAGACAACACAGGTAATATCCTTAGAATGTACTACACAAATTTGGATACGAAGACAAAAAATGTAGTGTATTTCCATGCTCTAGAACAAGGGTTAGAGATACTGGTCAAAACCAACACCCACCACTGCACAATTGAGGGAGACTCAGCTTTGGAAATCAAGGTGGCAATGAGGATACAATGTAGTAACAACATAGGAAGAGTTACAAAGCACTAGTGCTTGGGCCAAATCATTAAATGAATTCAAGGAAACTTGGCTGAAATGTGCACCATTGATTTCAACCTCGTACGCAGAACAATCAATAAGTTGGCCGATAGGTTGGTGAATGAGCACAGAAAAAAGATGATGGTAATAGGTGAATAAGAATGGGAGGACATCCAAACTGGGTATCTAAAGGAGGATTGCGACAACATAACAGAGCTATATATACTTGAAAGAGATCATGCTCATATGGAGATGGGAGCATTGGTGATGCACACAAGGGGGGCAAACCCCAAGAAGTGATTAGTGAACATTGGAAATTGAAAACCATGGCTGGATCATAACCAACGCAAGGGATGGTCGTTACAACAAGGTGGCATTGGAATAATCTATAAATGAGGTATGTAGAAGATCATGGTAGGAAAGGTGGTGTCAAAGGAGGGTACATTCCTCAGTACAAATTCTCCTCTCCCTAAGGGAAATATTGATTATCAAATGAAGTGTTTGTGTTTTTAGTCAATTCCCATGTCAAATTGAGTAGTGACGAAAGGATATCATCTAAAAAGGAATCGGGTAAGTGAGCGGTGCACATGAATTAGTCTGTGCAAATTATCACGCCTCAATCAAGAAATAATGGCCAAAATTGGAAAGTTACAGAGTAATGTGGGCTTTGGACTTTGGGTGATCTGTGTTATTTCTCACCCCACTTAATATTTTTTCCTTTAAAGAGATCTAAGGCTCCATATCGTAGGAATATCCCATTTTTTTGTTGATTAAATTAGTGGTTCACAAGATTGTGGATCGTTGCAGGAAATTTTATTGTAGGGGGAGGAAACAAGGAGGGCCACCAAAAGCCACCCCTCGCAAACACACAAGGTTGGAGGCGGTGGCACAGGAAGCTGCTTAAGCTTATGTTGACCTCATCCCAAAGGAGGGGAAGGCAATTTTGGAGGCAGAAGAGTAATAAGTCAAGGAGAAGAGAGAAAATAACTCTGAGGGTCATGTGGCGAGAGAGGTGGATTGGGTGATTGATACAGGCATTACCAGGACCCATGAAAACATTTATCATCAGACTATGTACATGGTGTGGCACATGAAAATTCTTATGGGGAAAGTCATAGCTGATACTGAATCCCATAACACTCAGTCGAAGCAACTCGACATTCTCCATGGGAGTGTGGAAAGGTTGGAAACATATCTGCAAATGTTGGTGGATATTAAGCACCGTTAGAAGGATCACATCGACAACATGGATTTTTTTTTTTGACATTTTCCTACACTATGCTCATCACCTAGACATCATTCCTGAAAATGGAGAAGATAAGATAGATACAATGTGCTGCATTTGTGTACGGAGCATGAAAGGGGAGCCCTTGTGTTAAGACAACAACCAAGAGCCTTTGGATCAAGAAGGTCCCCCCTCAGGCAAAGTCCCTAATCATTAATCGTGTTTTACATGTCTTTGTCATATTTCTGGGTATGGTTTTTAGGATTTTTTTATGTTCCTGTCATGTCTAGTACTGTCAATAGTATAAAGTATGCTAGGGTCAAGCCACTGGGCTGGAAAAGAAGGGTTGTTAGAGGTTACATGGAGATTTGGGGCCACATTTATTTTTGTAAATTTTGTAAACGTTGGTCTAAGAAGAAAAACATATGTAATGTCATAACCAAAAGTCTAATGAAAACATGGCTATACTGCAGCTGGTCTGGTTTCCAATAAAAGGAATAATAACTGTAAAAAACTAGGAATTTAATTTTGGTTTGAATGATGATTAGAAGTACTACAACTTATTTACAAAAAAAATATTAATAATCCCTTTGGTTTATAATATCAATAATCCCTTAGGTTTTTAATATTAATCCCTTTGGTTTATTAATTTCTTTAGTTTAATATTATTCCCTTGGGTTTATAACCCTATGGGTTTATAATATTAATAATCCCTTGGCTTTATTAATCTATTGTGTTCATAGGATTAATATTACAAACCATATATTAATATTAATTACTATTACTTACTATTGATATTAATTATTATTATCCACGAGGTTGGATAGACAACGATCAGGTGTTCTATTAAGGCACTCCTATATGTGAAATCACCAGTCCAATCACCCACCCTATTCGAGTATTATTCTTGTACATGACCATGGTGTAGCCTCACCATTTCTGAACTCAAAAGAAAAAAAACTATTAATTATTATTAATAACATAAACCTTATTATAAATATTAATTACTATTAATAATATCGTTAACATATGATTAAAATAAAATTAGCTTTTAATATTATCCTTAATAATAACTAATATTAATATTAATTATTAAATTTTGTAAATAATATTAAACTTTAATATTTTTTCTTTTTGTAAATTGAGGTTCTATTTATTCTTCCACAAAGAGGTACATCAGTAGAAAAACGCACTTAGACTCACCTCGACCAAGTTTGTTGACTACCGCTACCAGCATATGACAGTGAAACATAAAAAAATCAAGAGACATAGTTCACAACATAAGAGGCCAGAAGCACCCGTAAACACAAAAAACAATTAAAACGCCTATAACCATGCTAATCATCAGAGGTGATGGAAGTTGGGTTGTCCGGAGGTGTTCCTAGAGGAGGAGGAGGAGGGAAGGAGCATTGAACATGCTCTTAGAAATGGGTCATCAAAGCCTCCAACTTCTCTACTTTCTTAGATAACATGTTTTGGCCTCACCACACCACCACTACACATTCCCAGACATGGCACTGAAAATAGTGCATTTTGTTCAAAGTAGAAATTAGCTCAGCATGGTCCTCCTGCCTCACCCTCTCTGTGGTTTCCAGGAGTTCAAGAACAGACTGTATCAGATCCTGACAACGCTCAACACAACAATTATACCATTTCCTATTTCCCACATGTCGTGTCATCCCATGTCTCCCTGAACCAACCCACGACGTTTTTGTCCCCGTGAGGTGTAATCCCCACAAATAATCACCAAGCCACCCCAACTATTGCCACCACGAGCTTCGAATCCCACTCGACCTAAGCACCCCTCCTAACCACCATCCCGACCACCTGGAGTCTCCTGACCACTACTTCTACCACCTCGCCTCGAGCTAATGGTATCGGTCGTCAATTCCATCTGATAGAGAGACGCACCGCCAATATTAAATTTAATATTAACCTTCAATAACTACTATAAATATTAATAAATATGGTTATTTTTAATTTCAATATAAATATTAATACATCTTGTTTCCTCACCTCCAATTTCTAAAAAATATTGTCAATGTGAGTTTGTTGTGTTATTTCTAAATACACTGCACAATTGTGTGAAGGAATTCAAGGTGTGTCTTGTCTTGTGTATATGAGTGTACATTGTACCATGAATATAAAAGTGTTTCTTCCTATTTTGCATGGTTCAAAATTGTTGAGAGGCCAATTCAAAATGTAGCATCATTGGTTCTAGAAACCGATATTTTAATGACTATAATGCATAGTTATTTAAATTTTCACCTATGTATCATGTTTTGAATTATTTGTAAAAAATAATCCTATTTTCCTAGATTAAATGTGTATCTGACCTATCCAAATGATTATATAGAATCAATATATATACATTTATGGAATTTCTCAAGAAGATAATAAATTGTGGTTAAATATATGGCAATTTTGTGAATAGACTCATCACTTTGTAATAATGAAAACCAACGCTAAAATACAACATACAAAATAAATAAAACTAATTAATTTAGGTCAACCATAGAATTAAGTAAGCAAAATGTGAAGAAATGAAACATGTGTATATGTTGAGAATGTTGAAACAAATAAAGAACATACACCAATTGCATCTATTACATACACCTCTAATAGACACATCCGACATGGCTAAACAACTCACACCAACAGAGTTGAACCCAAACTGCATGGAACAAGCCACAACTGATCAAATTATGGACACATAGATCAAGAACACCCGCTAGCAGAGGATCCAGCTATATCAAGTTGTCAAATCAAGCCAACTCCTTCACCAGGGTAAGTGGTTCACTAGGGACCAAGTTCAGCATAAGTTTCCTCATCTCATGGAGGAATGATCCTAAGGGGGGAGGAATGGTCCAGGTGAATATTGGTGACCACCTTCCTATTCCACTTGGACCCCCACCATTATTTCTTTCAGTTTTATGTTTCCTTAATTGTAGCACAATTTACTATTTTTGGCTTTTTTTCGGGTCCTGAACTTCCAAAGTTGTTTTGAGGGCCTAAACAACATTTTTTGGGCATGAAACCTCCGACAAAAATAGCCTTCCATACTCGATATTCGCTACCCCAACGAGGCCCATAATCTGGTGTTTCATCTCCTAGGGTTAGGTTTTTGGATGTTTAGGGTTTTCCATTATTTCTCAATAATATATAGGCCTTCGAGCCTTATTGTAACACAAATTTTAGAGGCTTGTAGCCACCACATCTCTTCTCAGAGATAAGCTACCAGTGCCCTAACTATTTTACTTCCATTATTTGTAAAAAAATTCCAGTTCTTTGATATTAATGAAATGAAGTGTTGTTTCCGCCGCATTTTTGTATTTATGGTTATATGTGTATTATGTTGTGTTCTTGCATAAATTCAGATCATATTGGTTTCTATCACGGAAAATAATTGCATCCATTTCATCTATAATGATGTTCAACATATTTATTAATTCATAGTTATTTTCATGGAAAAAGGAAAATGGATGCAGATTTGTTTGATTCTCCACTCTTTGTATGTTCAAATTTGTCAAGCTAATGATGATAAATATTGTGAGAGAATCATAGCTAAACAATTTGATTGCTTCATTTTACTAAATTTACAATATATATAGGAAAAACATTCACTAATGTAGACACTTAATATTGTTTTACTATAGGTTGTGAAAATGCATACTCACTCATATTTATTTTAGGGATGGCATAATTTGTGGTCAATCTACCCTGTATATTTTTCCATGGAAATATGCCTTATATTTTCACCAAAATGTTAAAATATTAATTTCTATGTGTTTTTGTGCCCTGCATGTAGATGTAATATGTATCTACAGCAAGAGTCCTCTAATTCAAACATTCCCCTTCATCTATATTAAAACCACAAGCTCCTCGACATATTTTTGTTGCATCGGTTCTTTCTCATTGGCTTACTGTAATATAACAACCATTAAAGGTAAATTTAGGGTTGTAAAAGTGAAAAAAATGCGTCATTATTTTGTTATGATATATTTGGAACGATGTATATTCATCTTATGACATAATTCATCATTTTTATATATTTTCAAAACTATTTTGAACTTCCCATTGAAGTCGTGATTCGATCATATATAGACGAATAGAAAATTTTAGGGAAAATAATGCACTATTATGTCCAAGACTTCTTAGATCCGCCTAGTGAAATTTTTTGTTTATTCAGAATCAATTTATGCATTTCTAAAATTGCAATTGGAGAGTTTAATTTCAATATCAATAGTTGATTAATTACAATGGTAATTAGAATGTGACGAATATCATAACCAAAAAAATGCATCTAGAAAAGAAACTTCTCCCCATATAAGTCTTTATCTCTCTCAAGTCAATGGATCATCAATCATTAGGGAATTTTGAGGTCTAAAATGAGCACCCTAAGGAAATTATAAAACAATAGTGGAAATAATAAAATAAGATTAGATTAAACTATCAAATTTTACAGGGAAAAAAGGAAAAACTATTTTTTCAACTCGTATTTTCAACTTATCTCCCTATGGGTTTACTTAGATTTTGAGCGTCAACACTCGTTGGATGAAGAATTTGATTCCTCATCCAAGGAGTACACATGTTGCATACTTTCAATGAACCTTGCTACACGAAAAATGAGAAATAAATGAAAAACGTGATTGCAATCACATTTTTTCAAGTATTTCTCATTTTTCGTGTAGCACATTCTATCGAAAGTATGCAACATGGGTACTCGTTGGATGAAGAACTAAATTTTTCATCCAGTGAGTACTCTCACTCGAAATTTGAGTAAAACCTTACGAAATAAGTTGAAAATACGAGTTGAAAAAGTAGTTTTATTATTTTCTTATTTTTTAATCTTTTTACTTGTTTACTCCAAAAATGGTGAATCATCTCTCATGGTTAACATCATCATCTTGAATCCTATTGGTTCTTATAAAGCTTATTTTGGTTGTACATTTTTCTTAGGATACCCAATTTAGACCTCAAAATTCCCCCTGTTGTGCATCTTCTCCATTTATGCAAGCCATGAGATTATCAACCAAACATCGCTCGTGCCATTCAATTAATTCTTCAAACTTCGAGGTATTCAAACAAAGAGATTGCAACGGAATTTGTCCTCGTAACTGCTATTAATATGATTAGGTCGTCGAAAGATGATCCAAATTGAATGATGAAAGCGAACTGTGAACCTGCCACTTGTTAGGGTTGACGATTGCAAGTGGATATGTACATGATTGCAATTGAAAAACCCATTGTTCAAGAGTAAACAAAATGGGTTAATGTCTTGAATATAACATGGAATGACGTGGCCACCTTGGGGAGACAAGAGACCACCCTGTGTGTCACTCCCTGCGCAATGATGGCTAGAAGACGATCGCGTGGAATGAAACACATAAATTATCGTTTCAAATATACTATTAAATATTTATTAAATCCTTTTGTAACACAATAAAAAAATGTGTCAGTGAAATAACAACCTTGAAAACTCTATCAAACAAAAAATATTCCACTAACATGAAATTCAAATTATATATATATATATATATATAATTGAAATAAATAAATATATCTATCAACATAATTACCAATTAAATTTCAAGTTGACTCATTCTCTAAACCTTTCATATTTAAAATGCAATAAAATATTAAAATAATTATATGGATATTATTATACAGAGTAACTTAATTTACATTTGGACATAAAAGAGTCAACACTGACCCATTACAAAATAAATTATTCCGTTGGAGTATAAAGATCTTATTTTGATTTTTTTAATACTAATTTTCATCTAAAACTTTTGTAAATGAATGAAACAAAAAGTCAGAAGGAAACAAAAAGATTTTGGAATCACTTGAAAACTCGTGAGAAAGACACTCAGATGGATTAAGGAAAAAGTCAGAAGGAAACAAAAATATTTTCGAATTATTTGAAAACTTACGAGAAAGACACTCAACCAAGTTGAAGCGGACTAAACCAGTCTTTGCTTCTAGAAGCACGACGAACAAACCTTTCTATACGTTATAACATATGTGATAGCGACTAAACATCGTTTTAATTAATAAAATAAAATATACAATGAATCTTTTTATTTATAAATTATAAAATTGTTTCACTCATCCCCATGGAACCTTTTATGGACCTGTGTGTAAACTTCAGCACTCTGTCCGCAGTTTGTTTAGTTTTTAGTAAATGTTTCATAAAACATATATATATATATATATATATATATATATATATATATATATATTTTAATATATAAATTTGAAAGGATATTGAATAGGTTTAATGGATAAAAATTGTGTTTTTTTAATTGGTTAAAAATTTAAATCTAAAGAGGTAGGGTATGTATAAGGAGGTAGAGTATGTATATTTTAATAGACTTTATTATATTATTAAATTTAGTATATTATTGATTTATTGTATGGTAGTTAATATTTTTATATACTAACACAATCACATTAATAAAGTGATCGATATATATCAATAAACATAAATTTTCAATATAATTATCATATTAAGAAAACAAACAAACTTTTTAAAAATTTAATTATAAATAATTTACTTATAAAAAGTGTCATACAAAAAAAATTGTTACTTTTAAATATTTTACTTATATAAAAAGTGTCATACAAAAAAAATTGTTACTTGAAAAAGTTATTAAGTATAGAAATTGATAAAAAAAAGTGTTCATAATAATTTAGTAGCTTTAGTGCCTCAAAGTATGTTATTCTTACTATTATCATATTATTTATAAACCTTAATTACTTATAAATGAGAAAAATAAGTCATCCATCACATCATTGAGGCCAACCCCTTCGAGTGAGTTCTTCAAACTCCATAAGTATCAATGCCACATTTGCTAGGTTGTATGTACACAATTTTTTTTCCCTTAGAATAATAGGTCAAATTAGTCTTTCTATTTTTTCTTGGTAATAAACAATCTTCATTTATCCCTGAAGTTGAGCGGAGCCTACACCAACGTTTCACTCATTTGTCACAATTTTCTTCAAAAACAACCAAATAAGACAAAAATATATTGTTGCAATTGTTTGTTGAAAATGAAACCAAATTTGATAGCTTGAAAATGGACATGACATGTGAATATATTGAAATTATAATAAAACACACACACACACACATATATATATATATATATATTTCTTAGTAATGCTAAATCTATTAATATATAACATATAAGTACAAAACTGCCACTACCTCAGCTGAGAAAGCCTGAGCGCAGGGCTTGACAACCATGAAGAACAAGAGTTTGGACTGCCCACAGAGGGGAAACCAGTCCCTGAAAGTTAAGATTTGTTGCCCTCATAGGGGAAACCAGAGTTTGAAACACATAGTTTGACAAAAATACAAATGATAAGACTGACCACTTTGCCAGCGGAGGGTGATTAAACAGGAAAACCAAAATTATCCTAAGAATGCTATGCATAAGAAACAAAAACCTCTGAGGGTCATCCGGGCTACTGATCATTTGCTGGAGAAGGCGGTTCCTCCATGATTCTGCATTTGTACTCATCACTGGTTCCGCCTTCATCAGTAGAGGGAGTCGCCTTGTCTTTGTCCTCGCCATCCTTCGCCTGATCCTGCATAGAGATGTCACGGGCAATGTTCAACTGAGCCAAGGAGGCCTTGGAATTTTATGCAGATGCGGGGTCAAGAGCAGCACAGGGGCCAGGGAATACGACAGAGGGACTAGGGACAACGACCGAAGCGGGAGTAGGGCGAGTTGTCTCCTCTTGAATGGTAACCGTGACATATGTTGTGATGATCGCCTTGTCAAATGAACAATCAAATCTGAACTCCACTCGTTGAGAAGATTGTCACAGGGGAATGGAGGTAGACGCAGGGGGTGCGGGAGGGGCACCAGACTGGAAGGCTTGAGGCGCAGAAGAGAGCACATGGGGAGGCAGAGAACACGGAACAGGGTGAGAAAATTCAGTGGAGTGAAGCCGACCTCTGCGACTCCTTGTTTTCGAGATGTGGTCGCAGGAGAAATCCTCAGAGGAGGAGTCCGAACTGGGAGAGGACCGAGAATGAATGGCGCGACCACGGCTGGACCCGCGACGACATCACATTCGATGGCACAATCGAGGCATGGTGACAGGGAAATGCTGGTGGAAAGGGCAGAGGAGAAGCGACGTCGGGGAGCTGGAAGAAACAGATAGGGAGTTCGAACAACAGAAGTTGCTATGCGTGAAATGAAACTCTGGAAAAGTCTCCAAGTAGCACAGGAGCGCACAACGCCTACCATTCTGCGTTCGAGCGCTTGGCTCGGCACAAGCGGGCGGGCAAGAACTTCGACGTGCAGCAGAAGGGGTGCAAACAGAGCAATATCCATACAACAGGCCGAACTCCATATCAAAATCCAAAATGAACCAAATGAAATGCACTGAGTGTCGACGGCTCGAGAGAGCTGCATTAATGGCTTGCAGGGTGGCATATTGAATGCCCTCTTTAATTCCTTTATGGGAGGCCACATGGCCACCCCACATCAACGTCCTTGGGAGGCGACGTGAGATGAACGTCCCATCAAGCCCGGGTGTCATCCACATTCGGAGGAAATTATAATAAAACATTAAATGTGGATAGTTAGTCAAATTTATTTTTATTGAATTAAAGAGAAAAAAATAATAGTGAAAATTAAGATTTGAAATGAATGTTAATTATTAGCTACAATCAATCTAGAGTCATTTTAACAAGTAGAGAGATCAATTCTCGTCTCCTTTCAAATAGACCACATTCTACATGAATACGATGAATCAACATTATAAACCATTTTTATTTTTATTATTAATTAATTTTTATAGAGTTATTTTTATTTTATTATTTTTATTTTTATTTTTATTCTTTTAATTTATTTTTACCTAATTAAACTTTAATTTACATTACATTGATTTTTTATTTAATTTAATTTTTATTTTTATGTAATTTAACTCCATCAAAATATTAAAAATTAAAAACCACAAACAAATATTCAATAAAATACTATCATAAAATATCTATATCAAAATCTAGCACATATATCCCAGTTATTAATTAAACAAATAGAAAAAAATTACATTGGTTTAAATAGAGGATAGATTCAATGATAAAGATGCCTAGGATAGATTCGTTGGCTCATACGAAGAAACAAAGAATACTGGCGGCTGTCAAAGACCAAAAAAAGCCAAGCCGGTGACAATTTCTCAATAGCATGAATTTGCTCGTGCTATAGGACCAAGGATAAATTAAAAAATTGTGGTATTGTTAAAATAAAATAATAAAGAAAATCAATTAACTAATAAAATAAGGATTCGAGTTTTGAACAAAGAGACACTCTCGTTCTTAAATTTCTCACTCATCCATTCGATTTTTTAAATTCAAAAACAATATTTCTTGAAACCTTATTTCTAAGTACATCTATGACAGCAACAACTTTTCTTTAAGACAATTATGGGAGTAGCAACCTCACATTATACACGGCAACAGTAGCTTTGTTTAAGGATGATTATCTTATAATTCAAAAAGGTTTTAAATTTGTTTGGAAAATAATTGAAATTCAAGTAAGATTTTAATCAATTTTGGCAGAAATATTGAAATTAGGGTTATGGCTGTCACGTTTCAAGATATTGGGCATCCATGGGTTTTTTATGGTGTTGAATTCATTTCCACCATCAAAACAAGGATTCAACCACTCTTACTGTCAAATTATGAAAACAAAAAAGTCAGATTCCAACAATTTCTTAACGTCCGAGAAAATTTTCCACTAGATAGACAACACCCTCGATAATGCAAATCTTAAAAATAATTCATTCAATCGTACTGAATTAGTAGTATGGTTTTTTCATAATAAATCAAATAAATAGTAACACAGAGCCACTGAATTTCCAGTGGCAGCGAGAAAATCAAAGTGACAACTAGAAATTAATAAACTGGCAGATTGATACAATCTTTCGTACTACACACAAAGTCTCTTAACTGGATGACAAAGGTTATCCATGTCGCAATTAGGGTATTGTTTAAGTGGATTTACAAAAATTTGTGCCTGATTTTTTCAAAATCATACTTGAATTTCCATGATTTTCTGAGCAAATTTGAACTCTCGTTAAACTACGACAACAATTAGTGGTTTGTGGTTTTGCTCCGGTGACACCGAATTTCCATCTGCAACACCAAGAAAATTGAACCGACGAGTCAAAATTAATAAACTCGTAGATCAATACAACTTTAGTGCCAATTCCACAAAGTCTTTACTGACTGCAAAAATTTATCAATCTCTACTGCCTCTAAATTATCACCCTCATGGGACTGCTAATTTCATGACCCAGAAGAGAAAAATTGAAAATGTCCCATCAGTGAGGGCAACATCATCTGATAGAGAAGTACAATCAACCCCATAAATTAAGTTTGATCATAGCAGGTGCTTACCCTCATATTCAATGCATTTAGACCCAATGTTATCTTTGATCTCACATGCTTTGACTTCACCTACAACACTGCTAAAAATGCTTTCAGAACTTGTAGTAAATATACACTTAGTAGTTAAATGATGCATCTGCATCAGAATTAATCACAAAAAAAAATTAGTAGTGTAACGATTTTGTTTACGCTGATGAGAAGGGTGAAGGAAATGTCAACCTTCTGTGGAACATTGCAAGGAAATATCAACCTTATTTTCTTAACCATTGTTTATGGGAAATTCAAGATGGAAATCTAACCTATTTCTTGTTAGGTTCCTATAACCATATGTCCCTTTTAAAACATATGATGACATATTATTCATTGAGAGGGCATTTTTTATTTAATGATGGAAAGGAAAGTTGTTAGGTGAAAATGATTAGGTGAAACAGTTAAAGTTACTTGGTCAATAGTTATGGTTTTGGGTACATGGTGTAGTTATCCATGGCTTTGTGTCATTGGATTACATGTAATGAGCCTTTAAAAGACTTCGAAATACTCCATTGTAATGTGCTAGGGAGGTAACTACCTTAGCTTAGTTTTGACCAATAGACTAATATAATTCTATTAGCTGGATTTTTGTAATGTGTGTATGTCTTTTTGTTATTATTGGTTTTTATCTCTCTCATTAAATTTTAACTAGTATGTTGGCTTGATAGAGATAGATGGAGGGGGGTCTTGAACCATAAGATGTTGATGTTGGTGAAAACATGAAATTATCATGGAGATGACCACATGGAGGCGAGTGATGTCTTTGAGATCTGAGTGATAAAAAGTGTGATTGGGTGATGTGCTTATAGGAAGGGTTCAATGCAACCGTGGTGAAAAGGTAGAGATATAACCCTTGGAGATAAGTGTAGGCATAGAACACAATGGTTGTTATTGTTGTGGAAAATTTGATAGTTTCTCAATCCTTTGAAAGGAAATGGTTATCACAAATATTAGATGATGTGAATTAGATTAGTAATGTGAATGGAAAATAGAAGAAGTTCAAGTTATATGGTGGTTGAGTCATGGGCATGAGTTGTGCTGATGAGAAATCACATGGATCAAGTGGTTGTGAATAATTTTGAAAGGTAAGTTCAAGTTATGGATTGACACAATTTATAAATATAGCGAGAGAGAGAGAGGTCACATCGACAAGAGGAAGCAGATGGAGTTGATGGTGTTGAGATTTGATGAAGTATTTAGTGTATTATGGAGAGAATTAGTAGTGCGTGAATACCTTAAAGGGTTTTTGATCCGGGTTGTAAACCCTAGCCTTAAGAAGGTTGTTGTAAGACCTATTGATCAGGAATACATTTAGTAAAGTAGCACATGATGTCTCAAATTGTGGAATGAACCACTTGAATAGATACGAGGGTGGAAGGTGTACTCATATGCTAGATTAAAGTTAGTTGTTGGAATGTGGTAGTGAAATAAGTTATGGATTGTTCAAGTTGTATAATGAACCACTTGGATAGGTATAAGGGTGGCAAGCGTACTCGTATGCTAACTTGAGGACTTGGGGTGTTGGGGGAACGAGGGGAATGTGACATCTTAAGATGTGAGATGGTTTATGAACCATGCACCAAAAAACGTATCCTAGAGAATTGATATAGAGTGGTTGGTTACCCAAGTATTTCGGTTGATGGTAACATTTTTATGTGAACTTTAGGATTGATATTAATCTTCCCGAGTAAGTTTAAGTGGGGAGTTGTCATGATAGGTCAAATAAACTTGACTTGGGTAGAGTCAATTTCTTGTAGGCATTTTTCGGGCTCTAGTTTTTGGTAATCCATGGTTTCTCCCATGGTATTATCTAGCCTAAATTCGAGAAGCTTCTCTCTCTCAATGGTGCAGAAAACCCAAATTGTATGTTGAACTCAAGTGGGATCTCAAGAGGCAAAAGAAAATAGTAGCAACAATGAGAATGATCAAAGTGCGACAATGAAAAGGATCAAAGTGAAGAATGAATCGGAAAACCCTCCTATTTATAACAAAATATTGAATTATCCTCGATAATGGAGAATAATAAAATATTATTAACCAAGATCTAGATCTAACCGCTTGGAATATTTTATTATATGTTTTTGGAGGGAAAAGGTATTTAAATTGGTTAAATACCTTTATCTAGAAATAATAATAAAAAATGATTTATTTATCATTTCAAGAATTTGATTAAAGAATAATAAACAAATAATGATTTGTTTAAGTATTCCTAGATGATTTAGTCAAATTTAACAAGGAATAATAACTAAATAATGATTTAATTAATTATGCCTAGAGAAAAATAAGATTAATAATGATTTATCTAATTATTTATCATAATTGTGTTAAGTATGACCAAGAATATTATTTCAAACAAAGGTTTAATTAATTATTCCTCATGGGGTTTCTTGTTTAAACAAGAAATAACTTAATAAAATATGGTTTATTAAATTATTTCATATAGTGAAAGCAATTTTACAATGGTAAAATTGGTCCTACATGGTGTACTTCGATCCACCTACTTAGAAATGGTTAGATGACCAATTTTTGGTGATAATAAATCCCCCCCCCCAGCGTGCGAGCGTTAGGAGCAAATCGTATGACCAAAGTATGTTGTAAGAACACAATTACTAGACACCGAAGGGGAGTCAAAGAGAGAGAGATACATAGTCGAAGCGAAGTGAGAGAGGAAAATAACTGAGGGGACGAGGCCTACAAAGTGATATAAGTCTCCTTTGATGTTGGGGTACCTATTCTCAATGGGGAAGGGGGAGGCATACCTATGCCCGCCGAGATGAAAAAGTACAAATAATGATAATGGGCTTAGTAATATGAGGTTGAGAAATAAATTACATGATAAATGGTACACGACATACTTGCAGAAATAGGCCAGACAAAAAATATAATGGATCCCACATACATACTGTGCCTGGAGAAACATGAGCCATGACTAAATATAATAATATTTGAGTACATGAGACATAATAACAACCAAAGAAGCCCTGCTAAACAGGAAAGTTCTATGAAAATATGAATGGATCATTTGAATGATACATGCATGCTATGGACGCTGCAAGCGGCAAAAACTGAACCCATCAAATCTGTGGAGTTTCATCTGAGGTTGTAGCACAATCTAAGGTCATTTGGGCATGTGCGGGGCTACCTGAAGGGTCACCCCATCATGAGGTCTGAAACATCTCACACACACACGGGAATCACTGGTACAATCTGCTGGATCACCAGACCATCAAGTATACGAATCTCAATCATACAATAATGAGTTGAGGCTGAGCGAATGAGAAAAAACCAACTCAAAGGGAAATGATGATTCCCTGTGCTTGATTTGAGGCACCGAACAAGAATGGAAGCTGGAACCAAGGTACACCACTCTCTAGACCTGTCTTCTGGAATGAATGTGTTGATGTCGATAGAAGGATGTCTGCAATAGGTGAGACAATGTTGAATCCTCAACTAAGGCACAAAGGATCATAGTAAAGTGACTGATGGACTAACACCAAGGATAATGATGGAGCAGGGGATACTGAGTAGCAGACGAATGACTTCCCTTGTTAGAGCATAAAAAGCATGGATGAACTAGCAGTGACTAACTCAACTCTGAAGGGGATGAGGGATAGTATGAATGGAGGCAAAAATTGGTAACACGTGATGAATGCGACACAAAGATGGGTGGAATAACATAACAGGAGATAAAGGGACTTGGGATAGACTCCATGAATATGATGATGAATCAACTCGAATGCTCTGAACAAGGGTGAATCGATGATGCTTCCACCCAGGATAGGCCCAAGGGGTACCATGAAAACATGATAAAAATATGGTTACTCCTAAAGAAAATCAACACAGGAGTTGATAAGTATGAAGGCAAAGTGGTGCCCCAAATACAAGTAGAACATGTGAAGAAATTCGCATTTAGGAGGCAACAAAGTGACCCTTCTTGGGAAAATGGCTTCCTGGTGAAGTGTCAAATTACCAAAAAAAAAAAAAGACTGATTATAGTGCTCGGTGAGAGCTTTCCAATGGTGTTGATGGTTCTTGAAACCAAGCTATGGTTTGGTCGTAATTGGCAAAGAAAAATTTAGGGTTTTTCCTTTAAAAGGGAGATTTACCTCCAATTTAATTCATTTTTTAAGTGAGTTTTGGTGAATTCAGAGAGGAGGAGAAGGCCCTAAATTGTGTGGCGATCGTAGCAGACTAACCACCCATTGGAATTAGGATCCGTCAATGGTAGGTAGGTGGCCTAACCTTATTCTAAATTTTCATCAGTTTAGTTTTTTAAATTAGGTTCTCGAGGCTCAGTAAGGGATCACTTCCCATCCTCACGGTCACCTCACACTATTCTAGTATCGAAATGTGACCTAGCTCATAGTATTCAGTGGGAAAACTGCAAGCTCCCAGTTCCAAGACGGAAAAAATGCGAGTTGGAGCTGTAGGTAGGTTTTTGTCTACTAGTTGGCTGAGGGCCAGGGTTAGAAGATTTGTGATGTAGTTATCTTATTCTGAGCTTACAAACATGATGATGTTGTGCAGGTATGGTAGAGTTGAATATCAATTGGTGTGAGAGAGACTCGGACATCCTCTGTGCCAAGATTCAGGGGAATCAAGTGGTACGAGGAGTGCTTGATCGGTATGGGGTGCTCAAGTTGGTTGATAACCCATTGATGAGGGAAAGTGAGCCCTTGCTATCTAGGATCATGAGCTATTGGGATCCAGACCAGGAGTCCTTTATAGTGCAAGCACACTAGATCGAGCTTTCTATCTAGGACATCTATTTTTTTATCAGACTCCTTCCACTAAAGGTGGTGGGAAACATACATCCGGTGTTTCCTCATGGGAGAAACATTTCATAGTTCGTGGAGCGGCATTGTAGACTAGATTCTTGTGCTAAGGGCATGCCCATTCTAATTAGTGATCTAGAGTGGCTAGAGACACGAGTAGTCACTGTAGCAGTACACCGGATTCTGGAAAACTAGGTGTTCCATCACATCATGGGGGGTGGATGATGTTGGTAGAGAGTGTTTTGAGCAAGACATAATATGGGTGGACCCAGATGATGTTGTCTTCGATGAAACGACAACTCTCGCTATGCAAGTGACATGTGAACCATGATTATGCTTTTGGTACAGTATTGTGCCCAGTATTCTTCGAGAATACCCCCACGATCTGTCCTCGTGTAAATCCAGGATGGGGGCCCACATGAGCCTAGGATGCAATACTGGGGGCAGTTGTTGCGAAGAGGAGGAGGAGGGGGAGTCGGAAGGGTGTTTTGACCTGATTTTTTCACACATTGGGATCAGATTCCATTATACATAGATGACTATCCATACAATTGTATGAACTATCAGAGGGATTCTGACTTTCCACTTCCGCTTGGTTAAGCATGGGGACCAGATGGTAAGTGAAAGTTGTTATATATTATGGTGCATTTAATGTTCTTAGAATATGTATGTGGTACTAATTCGTAACTTTTGGTATGCAAATATAGCACTGGTGAAGCCAACAAGATATACATAACGATCCACAGCACTAAGGGTTGCGGGATCTATTTGAGCGAGATCAGACCAGAGACCTGATTATGAGGCTCTGTTGGAGGATGTCTGTCGCAGTTATGATCTGTTGCTGTCCGGTGTATGAGAGAATGGGTGGCATGATCTTGAGGACTAGTACAATGAGGGATGTATAGGGCTACCCTCAGAGTGGTGAGGGGTCATGCGGCGCATGGCGATGACCGGGCATGCAATTTGGATTTGTGAGTTGGTGGAGCAGAGCCATTAGCTCGGTACCATCCAGATAGTGATTAGAGATAGGGGCATGTGGTGCCCCCCATTTTGATTTTTGTAACATGTTGTGGGCATGATAGATGTATTTATAATAGTGGATGCCAAAAATTTATGATTTTTATGATACATAATATGGATATGCATCTTTTATATGAAGATTTTGGTTCTCCATTTGTTTTTATGGTTGTCTTGAGTTAAATTCATGTGATAAATTCCAATCTAGAATGTTATTTTATGTGGTATCTACAAAGTGATTTTGGGCTCTATGAAAATGACTGAATGTAATGGATTCAAATTCACGTGCTAAAATATTCACTCGTAGATATTTTCTAAATATGATATGGTTATGCAAATGATAAATTCCATTCAAATGCATTACAAGCATCAAGGAATCTAAAAAAACATTAAGATGAAGGATGCAATGATCAAGGGCATCAACTAACAAAACTATCACTGCATCATATTCGGCCTTGTTATTGGTGGCATATCCAATGCATACACCGTTGGAGTGAACTAACGAATGCAAGGGGGTGAAAATGGCCCAAGCTACTGAGGCTAGATTTCAGGAGAAGTGACTTGCACCATTGACATGGCCGATATATGGTGTGTATGATGGATCCATATGAAAGGCGCCAAAATACAACAAATGAGATGATGGTGGAAAGTGCAAGCTACCTAAATGCATGACAAAAATAAAAACACATGTGTCAATGGGAGATGCTATGTGTAAAATTTCCTGAGGTAGAGTGCATTGCAAGGGTTAGGAAGGAGTTGTCCTTCAAAATCCTCTAGAAGGTATCCCCCCTTTCCCAAGTCCTTTCTAATGATGTAAGTTCATAACCGTAATGAGTCAAACTTCCCATGACCAAGGAAATCATGAGTTTGGTCATACACTAGAACAAGATTACCTTTGCGAAAGGTATGAGGGTGGACTTTCCAATTATACTGAGCTTTGGTGAATTTCTTGGTTGCTTCAATGGTTTGCAATGAAACACGATTGTCTTCAAATGAATGCTCAAGCATGATAAGTCTTTTTTCTAAAGGTTGGGTGTCACGGAGAAGTTTGACGACTAGGTGAAGTGAGGGGATTTCACACTTGATTGGTAAGACTGCCTCCTCACAAAAAACAAGATGGAAAGGAGTAAACTTGGTGGAAGTTTTAACAGAAGTTCTATAGGCCCACAAAGTCGGGAAGAGCATAGGGTGACAGTTGGTTTTTTGCTTGTTCACCGTTCATTGAAACATAGTTTTAAGTATTTTATTGATCGCTTCAACTTTTCCATTACCCTGGGGATAATAAGATGATGAATATTGGTTCTCAAAGCCCAATAGAGAGAATAACTCACACCATATCTCATCTTCAAAATGTCGTCCATGGTCGGAGACCAATTCTTTCGGAACCACAAATCGAGCTATAACATGGTTAAAGAAAAATAGAGTTGCAATAGTTGTTGTGCTGTTGAACGTTGGCATGGCCTCAGCCCATTTGGTGAAATAGTTGACCACCACGATAATATAATTGTGGTTACTAAAATATGGAGGTCGACACTCCATAAAGTCAATGGCCCACTTGCAGGATGGAGGGGAGTAGGTGGAGCTCGTGCCTTTGGAGAGAATAGATAATAATTGGAACATTGTTTGACTGCTTCAATACAATCTCCAAAGAGAGAAGGCTAAAAATACCCAACGTGCATGATTTTTTGGGCAGCAGCCAAACTGGAGAGGTGGCCACCACAAGCGCCGCTATGGAAGGTATTACGGTCTTGCTCAGCTTCAACCTGCATGAGGCAACAATGAAGGACATAATCAACATTGAGACGATAAATTTCATCGCCAATGAGAAGGTAGTGGGGAGCTTAGTGTCGTATACGTCGTCGAGCATCACGATCAAGGTGGGAAGCAAATTTCTGGGTTCTAAAATAGGTAAGGATGTCGCCATAAAAAGGAACGTCCGAAGTAATGGAAAACAAGTGTTCATTAGGTAAATCGTCATTAACTGGTGGATAATTCGTACTAGTAGGAAATTCAGAATTGAGTTCAGCAAGGGCTAAACCTTTCTTACTCTTGGGTGTGACAAATTCAAGATCGAACTCCTGGAGGATAATGATCCAACAGGAATATTTCCCATTAATGATATGTCAACTTAAGAGGAAAACCATGGGGTTGGAATTGGTCACGACCTTGGTGGAACGTGTAAGGATATAATGACAAAGTTTTTTGACCGAGAACATGATGGCTAGCGCCAACTTCTCTTCATGCAAGTAGGACAAAAGGGGGTCAAACAAGGTTCTTACTAACATAATAGATAACATTTTCATTTTTGGTGTCATATTCTTGAATGAGGACCCCATCGACCGAGTGGGTGGAAGCAAAGATATAAAAGATGAATTCCCTCTCAAATTTAGGTGGACTAATCAAGGGAGTGGAAGTGAGAGCACGTTTCATGGCATCAAGATATTGTTGAGCATAGTCATCCCAAACAAATGGAATTTTAGATCGAAGGAGTCCCAGAAACCCATGTATAGTGGTGGCATAGTTAGAGACGAATCGAGAAGGAAGTTGGCTTTGCCTTGAAGGCTTTGAAACTGGTGCAAGGTATGAGGGATGGGTAGCTCAAGAATTGATTGAAATTTGAGGGCATCAATATTTATACCATCTTTGGACAGAATGAAGCCCAAGAGACAACCGATAGGTGTTGGGTGTGGAGCCTGATATTCATCCTGATTCAGAGATCCTTCTTTTAGCTGGATGTATACCCTAGGAAAAATGTACACCCTTGCAGCGGGGGGGGGGGGGGGGGTGGTGCAGGGGGGACTTTTCCCCCCCGCGGGGTCCGGGGAGGTTGACCCCCCGATTGGGGGGTCCAGGGGCCAGCGATCCCCCAGCAGGGGTTTCGGGGGCAGCACCCATGAAGCTAAAAACAGATGTAAAATTGCCTTGTAAAAGTATAATAATTTCTAGTCAATCTGGGCCGTTCATTAGGTGGATGATCTGACGGTAGAAGTTATGTTTAGTTTAGGGTTTTTTTCCCTAGAAGGCAACCCCTATCTTTGTATGAGGGTATTGTATTGTGGTTGTTTAATATATGTTTATTCTCTGAGCAGGAAATAGAGAAGGAGATTGCGAGAGAGAACAGAGGGTTTTACAGTGGATCTGTTGTAGGTTTTGTGTCTTCATTTTTCTGGATAATAGAAAGGAAGGACTGGCTGTTCGGGGTGGACGTAGCCCAAACTGGGTGAACCACGTATATCTATGTCTCTCTGGTTTTATGTGTTTTGTGTGCTTTTATTTTCTGCATATTTTATGTTTTGCATTGCTCCATAATATATATAATTTTCTAACAATTGGTATCAAAGCCGAAGGTATACTTGGCTGATAAACTCGCAGGAAATAAGGGTTCTGGTTCGAGTGGGAGAAATGGCGAAAGATGGTAAGTTTAGGGTCGAGAAATTTAACGGCCAAAACTTCCCGCTATGGAAGATGCAGATGGAAGATTATCTGCATCAAAAATATATGTACCTACCATTGAGCAGAAAAACAAAGAAGCCGACGGCCATGACAGATGTGGAATGGAACATTCTCGATAGAAAGGCACTCGGAATAGTACGGTTGTGCCTTGCGGTGTCAGTCTCCTTCAATATTTCTAAGGAAACAACAACAGAGGGTTTGATGCAGACGTTGGCGAAACTATATGAAAAACCCTCGGCCTCAAACAAGGTATTTCTTATGAAACGACTATTTAATATGAATATTTCGGAAGGTGGATCTGTTGCAGACCATTTAAATGATTTTAATACAGTTACCAGTTAGTTAAGTTTTGTAGGGGTAAACTTTGATGATGAAGTTAGAGCTCTATTATTCTTGTGCTCATTGCCAGAGAGTTGGAATGGTTTAGTAATGGCCATTATTAACTTTGTCTTTGGATCTAGTACTTTAAAGTTTGATGATGTTGTCGGTGCTATCCTTAGCGAGGAAATGTGACGGAAAAGCTTCGGAGAGACATTGGGTAATGCTTTGAGTACAGAGTCTAAGGGAAGGAGAATGGAAAGAGGAAAGAGCTCAGGATATCGAAGTAAATCAAGGAAAGGCAGATCCAAGTCTAGATCGGGGATAGTGTGTTGGAAATGCGGAAAGAAAAAACACCTAAAGAAAGATTGTAGATCTCGGAAGGGAAAAGAAGGAGACGCGCAACAAGAAAACAATCATGAAGAAAATGTGACAGGTGATGTGTTACAAGATGCTTTGATTCTTTCTTTCGAAAATGTTACTGATTCCTGGGTAGTACATTCAGGGGCCTCATTCCATGCCACACCTGATAAGAAATATTTTCATGACTATGTTCAAGGAGATTTTGGACAAGTCCGTTTGGGTGATGACAAACCCTGTAAAATTTTTGGAATGGGTAAGGTTCTTGTAAAACAGCAGAATGGAAACCAATGGCTATTAAAGGAGGTAAGGCATGTTCCATATCTAAAGAAAAATCTGATCTCAACAGGGTATTTAGGCGGTTAAGGTTGTGTGACAACTTTCACATATAAAGCTTGGAAGGTCACCAAAGGAGCCCTGGTAATAGCAAAAGGCGAAAAGGTTGGTACATTTTATTTATGCAATGGTATTTCTAACTCTTTTAATGCTTTAACTTCCAAAGGAGAAAATGCAGCATTATGGCATCATAGGCTCGGACACATGAGTGAGAAGGGGATGAAGATTATTCACTCAAGAAATTTGTTGCCATGTTTGAAGATTGCTGATTTGGATTTATGTGAAAATTGCATTTATGGAAAACAGAAGAGAGTCAGATTTCTAAGAGTTGAGAAAGAAAAGAAGAGTAAAAAATTGGAGCTTGTGCATACAGATGTATGGGGACCTGCTCAGGTATCATCTCTTGGTGACTCTCGCTATTATGTTACGTTTATTGATGATCCAACTAGAAAAACATGGATTTATTGTATTCAGAATAAATCTGATGTATTTGATATTTTCAAGAAATGGAAAGCTTTGGTTGAGATTAAGACAAGAAAGAAGTTGAAGTGTCTCAGATCAGACAATGGAGGTGAATATTGCAGTAAAGAGTTTGATAGGTACTGTTCAGAGCATGTAATTCATAGAGAGAAGACAGTTCCAAGAACACCACAAGAAAATGGTGTGTCAGAAAGGATGAACAGAACAATCATGGAGCATGCAAGGTGCATGAGATTGCATTAAGGATTGCCTTTACAATTTTGGGCAGATGCTGTAGATACTTTTGTTTATCTAATAAACAGAGGGCCTTCAAGTTCCTTGGATGGTGGTATTCCAGAGGAAGCATGGACAGGTAAAAAGGTAAAATACTCTTTTTTAAAGCCTTTTGGTTGTGAGGCCTTTGTCCATGTTAATAAAGAAAATAGAACAAATCTTGAGGAAAAATCAAAGAAATGTACCTTTATTGGATATGGTGTTAATTATTTTGGTTGTCACTTATATGATTATGAAAATCACAAAATCATTAGGAGAAGAGATCTAATATTCAATGAAAAGGTCTTGTATAAGAATCAGTTTCAGGAAAAAAAACACGAAAAAGAAAGAAAGGAATACACGGTTCTTGATGAGATAACTGAAAAAGTAAAGGTGCCTGAAAATAATAATAATCATCAACCACAGTAGTAGCAACCACCATAACAACAACAGGCACCTAAAACACCTGAAAGTGGTGTTATAAGATCTACCAGGATAAGTAAACCCCTTGAATGATACTCTCCTTCATTATATTATTTATTGTTGACTAATTCTGGTGAACTCAAATGTTATGAAGAAGAAATGCAGGTTGAAAGTAGGAAGAAGTGGGAGCTAGCCATGGAAGAAGAGATGGACTCCTTAATGCATAACTAGAATTGGGACTTAGTCAGGTTGTCTGTAGGTAAAACTACATTGCAGAATAAATGGGTTTACAGGCTGAAGGAAGAAGATGGACGAAAATAGAGGTACAAAGCTAGACTTGTGGTGAAGGTTTTTTTCACAGAAGAAAGGTATTTATTTTGATGAAATATTTTCTCCTGTTGTTAATATGACTTCAATAAGAACTATCTTAAGTCTTATAGTAGCGAAAGATTTACATCTTGATCAGTTAGATGTAAAGACAAAATTTATCCATGGAGATTTGGAGGAAGAGATATACATGCAGCAACCAGAAGGATGTGAGGTCAAAGGGAAAGAAAAGTTGGTGTGCAGGTTAAAGAAGAGTTTGTATGGCTTAAAACAGGCTCCAAGGTAGTGGTATCTAAAATTTGACAAGTTTATGTCTGAACAAGGTTATACTAGATGTCACTCTGATCATTGTGTTTATCTGAAAAATCAAAATGATGGCAGCTATATTATATTGTTATTGTATGTAGATGACATGCTTGTTGCAGGGTCTAACATGCCAGAAATAAATGTGTTCAAACAAAAATTGGCAAATTCATTTGCAATGAAGGATTTGGGAGTTGCAAAACAGATCCTTAGTATGAGAATAACCAGAGATAGGAAAAATAAAAAATTAACACTGTCTCAGAATGAGTACATACAAAAGGTGTTGAAAATATTTAATATGCACAATGAAAAACCAGTTAGTACACCTTTTGCTAGCCATTTCAAACTTAGTAAGGAGATGTGCCCAAAGACCCAAGAAGACATGGATTATATGTCTAAAGTTATATATGCATCAACGGTTGGAAGCTTAATGTATGCAATGGTCTGCACAAGGCCTGATATTGCACATGAGTTATAAGCAGGTACATGACTAATCCAAGAAAAGAACATCGGATGGTAGTAAAATGGATTCTCAGATATTTGAGAGGTACCACAAATCAAGAATTATGCTTTGGTGGTTCAAACATTGCTCTACAGGGATATGTTGATGCAGATATGGTAGGTGACAAAGATAACAGGAGGAGCACTATAGGATATGTATTTACTGTAGGTGGAACAACTGTCAGTTGGGTTTCAAAAATCCAAAGTGTTGTTGCACTTTCAACAACAGAAGCAGAGTATGTTGCTGCTACATAGGCTAGTAAAGAAATGATTTGGTTATAAATATTTATGGGTGAATTGGGTAAGAAGCATGATATGGGCACGTTATATAGTGATAGCCAAAGTGCCATTCATATTGCAAAGAACTCAGCATTTCATTCCAGGACTAAACACATACATCTCAAGTACCATTTCATACGGTTAGTATTGGAAGATGGAGAGTTGAAGCCGGAAAAGATACACACTATCGAGAATCCTGCAGATATGCTAACAAAAGTTGTAACCAGGGAGAAACTGAGAATGTGCTCAGTTTCAATTGGTCTTCAAGGATGATCATGAAGATGAGAAACAACCAGGTCCAAAGAGGAGTCATTTTCTAGCAAATGAAGTAGCGGTGGAGTTGCTATAATCAATCTCCAAATGGGAGATTTTTGGGTGTGGAGCCTGATTTTCATCCTGATTCAGAGATCCTTGTTTTAGCTGGATGTATACCCCAAGAAAACTGTACACCCTTGCAGCGGGGGGGTGTGGGGAGGACTTTTCCCCCCTGTGGGTCTGGGGGGGCTGTGTTGGGAAAAATACTGAGAAGGGGGGGGGGGGTGAATCAGTATTTACTGCATATTCAAAACTTTTTACTTTTTCACTCTCTAAAACCCATACGCTACTTTCCTTTAGTAAACTCGCGTATACATGCGGATATCCTTCATACAACTCGCGTATTAGCAGAGATCTAAATATGCATATATTTATTAACTTAGTTCTTTGCAATATTCATTCATCCGATGTTAAGTAAACAAGAAATGATGTAGTAACAATGTATCAAACCATCACACAAAGCATCACACATGAACACCAGGATTTTTAGGTGGAAACCTAAGTCGGCAGAAAACCACCGCTGTCGTTGCTCAGCCTTCAATAATTTATTATAGAGAAAACATCTTACAACATATGTGCCGGTGCAGACTCCTACCAGCACGCAGGCACCCACCTGCGCTCGTTTACTAGTCTCTCCTGGAAGGGAGCTCCAACCCCCCCGACTCGCTTACTCACTTTCACCCTTCTTGGAAGGAGCTACTGACTTCGATCTCATTTACCAAACTCCCCCACCTGGAAGGGAGCTACAACCCCCTGACTGAAGGCTACAACCCTCAGCACCTCTACGGACCACGTTTCATCAATTTTCACACTGGATCCAAAGCTTCCTTTAGGACATAACTTGCAGGCCATATTTCATCATATTTTCAAATTGGACCCTTTCCATACTTTTAAGCACATTCAACCATGAAACAGATACATATAACTCACTGACAGATATCAGTAAACTAGCAGAACAGATCAAACATTTCTTACCACAGACTCTAGCAAACCCTAGTTTGCATACGCGCTTTCTCTTCAACGAAGCCGCATATATACGCGCTTCCTCTTCGGCGAACTAGCATATGGTTCTTCAGAATTTTATGTCATTGCAATTCTTCACAACAGATACATCACTTAATATTTTACCCTTTACCTCAGACAGATGTTCGCCTCATCACAGATCTAATCATTCCATAAACAGATCTAGCAAATACAAGTACATTTCAGATCTAGATCCCCTTCTTCATCATTGGTGCATCATACATTCAGATCTATCATTCAACTGTAACCCTTTCCATTCATATCTACTTCAGAGAGAAGTATTCATTCAAGCTCAGACATCTTGCACCCACACTCATGATTTGCACAATGAATTTCTTCTCTTTATATAGGTTTACCCTTTTTCAATACCATGAGCCCAAAACTACATTACATCTGATGGTATTCCTGGACGGGGTCATTTAGACAAATCATTACCCAATACAATGGGTCAATACCATGGTGGTTACCCCTGGTTTTGCACTTTATGAGCGCTTTTTCCCATACGCGACTTGGCACGTTCTTTTCCGCGTGCATACGCGACTTCCCCTAGGCAAATCCACGTATTCCTAGAGACATACTATTTTCATCATGGATCTAGCACATATTGAATTCCTTTCTTCATTACCTTCTGTACTCTCTGTAGATACATCAGATTTACATCTTTAAACGGGTTCATCGAGTCAAGAGAATAACTTGCTCAATTGGATTGCCATCAAGGACAACACAATTCAGCAATCTCATGTCTTCATCTTCATTCGGTGGGTTGCCATCAAGGACAACACTCTGCATCATATTGCCAACAATCTCCCCCTTTGGACTTGATGGCAACCACGATGGTGTTTGGTTACCACAGCAGATAGGTACATTAAGAATACAATGACACCATGTCACTCTCCCCATTTTTTGACACCATTCTTTCTTTTCATTCAAACACCATGTCACTCTCCCCCTTTGACATCAAGGGAAAAGGGTGGATCAAAACCAACATACTCTCCCCCTTTTCTCCACATGTGGAAGAAGCGTTCTGCAGATCTGATATATACAGAAGTGACCAAGATCCCCCTGAGTTCATGCTGAATCTTCAAACATATTTTCCAATGAAGTACATGACTCTATGAAATTCCTATCACCAATGACTCATACTTACATCAAAGATTCATCCAAGTGGATTTACATATAAGACTCAAGTACCCAACCAAGTGGGTTTACACATTTCAACTCAGCTACCCAACCAAGTGGGTTTACAAAATTTGACTCAGCTACCCAACCAAGTGGGTTTACAAATTTTTACAAATGCTCCCCCTGAATCTATGCATCCAAGCAACCTTTTCATATGACTAAGGCTCCCCCTTAGTTTGTGCATCCTGAACACTTTTACCAACAAATCATCAAGGCATCTTTATCAAAACATTAGAAATAGAATTATGAGAACTGGAACACCACCAGAGATACCAAATAGTATCATAGATACCAAACAGCAATGCAGCTGTGCTGAAGAGAGCTGATTCCAAACAGAAAATTGTCAGCAATCAGACATACACGGTTTTATGTGCATGAACTCGCGTATATACGCGAATGTGTTTCAGGAAATCCGCGTATCCAATGCCATATTCTAAATTTAAGAAGATTTGTTCTTTTGACTGGCAGAGAACACTCCCAGCTTCTGTCTTAGATACTCGAATGCTTCCCTGGGCAGAGGTTTGGTAAAGATATGAGCAACTTGTTCTTTGGAG